>JACRUU010000004.1:10606619-10701619 GCA_030449085.1 Kryptopterus vitreolus
CTCTAGATATATATTTATCAAAGGAGCATTACTAAAAGGTTGTGACTGTGCTTATTTATATATTGAACACAGCAGAAAAATACTACCAAATATCACAGTTAGTTTGGGTTTAATGCAGAGTGTGTATATTGTAAAACAATCAATACCTGGCAAGCTATTTTAGTTTGTATAGCCAGCTTTAACTTTAAGTGTTTTTACAGGTTAGATGTGAAACGCAGGAAATGCAAGTTTGTACAACTTCTCTATTGAGGCCACATTGTAGCTTGTGGCTCTTTGACCCCTGGATAGAGTGACATGAAATTGAAAGCAACAAAAGCAGATGTTGCATCAGTGGTACCCCTCAGCTTTTGCCTTTCTTTTTCTCTAATCTCTTTTTTTTTATTTCAGATCATACAAATAAAGAGAAAAAGTATGTTATTGATGTGACAGTGATGACGATTAGTTTTATGTGGATATGCATCCCATTTCACATTCAGTTACGGGTGTTATTAAACTCACTGATGTGCTGATGTAAAGTAGGGAGGCCTGGGGTGCACTGGTGTTCCTTTAAAATTTAATTCTAACACATCCTAATGCATCCAATGCAATCGTGTGCCTTGGACTTTGTAGTAACAATTTATAGTTTGGCTGGAAAGGTTGTTTATCCCAATATGTCTGTCCATCTTGGACATACTCGAAAAGACTTTCTATATACTATATAACTTGTAAAAGGAAAATGATATCTCATTTGTCTTGCTCTGTATACGCATGAATTAGCCTTCTAACTTTCCAAAAAAAGATTTCATTCCCTAATTATAGGGTGAGAGTTCCCTAAAACCCCTACAGTAGAATCATCTTCAGTGTAGCATGTGAGTCCTAATGAAGCGGTTGATGTTCCGTGGCCTGGGTGCCACTGAGGCATTCACTAACTGTCAATTGTTTTTTTTTTTTTTGTATGGATTTTTTCACATTCCGCTTTGAGTTTTATGTGTGAGACAAGAATAAACGACCTGCCAAGTCGCCAGCATTTTTCAATCCATTCTCTCCATCTCTCAGAAACCTCTGTGCATTGATTAAGGCGAGGCTGTCTCAATGTGGACAATGTGAAAGACTCATTTCTTGATTTATTTACTTTAAATTTTTGCCGCCTCTACTGAGCTAAAATTTGACCAGTGAATTTCAACATTGTGAAAAGAGTCTCTTGCAAAAGTGCCAATATTGCAAATATTATTAGCAAATATTGTTCAAGCTCGGGGCACGGTGGCTTAGTGGTTAGTTCGCCTCACAACGCCAGGGTACGGGTTCGATTCCCGTCTCGGCCATGTGTGTGTGGAGTTTGCATGTTTTCCCCGTGCCTTAGGGGGTTTTTCTCCCGGTTCTCCGGTTTCCCCCGGTCCAAAAACATGCGCGGTAGGTTGATTGGCACCTTGGAAAATTGTCCCTAGTGTATGAATGTGTGTGTGAATGTGAGTGTGTGTGTGTGACCTGCGATGGGTTGGCATTCCATCCAGGGTGTATCCTGCCTTAAAGCCCATAGACGCCTGAGATAGGCACAGGCTCCCCGTTACCCGAGAAGATCGGATATAGCGGTAGAAAATGAATGAAAGAATGAATTGTTCAAGCTGGAGTTTTGTATTGCTATTTCTTTCCTAGTGGTTTAGAGTATCAATCGTTAGAAAGTCAGAGACAAAACTCAATAAGTGCCCACAATACAAACAAAATGAATGCATAAAATAGAATATAGACTGTAGGAAAAGAATATTGCAAGTTTAACACATACATTTACTGCATCTGGCAGACTCCCTTATCCAGAGCGACTCACTAATGGTAAAGTCAAAGCAAGACATCAAACATTGCAAACAGACTTGATATAGTCAGATTTACAAGGACAAAATCCAAGGGCAAATGAAAGTGTAAACAATATGTTCATTTGTTTGTCTTTGTGTGAGTGTGTATATTTTATCAGACATGTGCTCCTTCAAAAACTAGGTGAACTTATGTTCGGTAAAGCCTGATCCAATGCAGCCATATATTCAGAAGTGGACAGAGTAATAAAAGCTTCTACTCAAGTAAAAGTACTTACCTCTGTGAAATTTTACTCAAGTACATGTAAAGTTACTAGTCAAAAAATTAGTCAAGTAAAAGTAAAAAGTAGCCCATTGAAAATTTACTCAGAATTTACTCAGTATTTATTTATTTATGTATTTGTTTGTTTTTACTCAATAAAGAATATGATTTCAAATCTGGCGAAGTATAATATTAAAAAAATACTTAGGTAAAAGTAAAATTACATATTTTAAAAAGTACACAAAAAAACTACTCAATTACAGTAACGCGAGTAAATGTAATTCGTTACTTTCCACCTCTGAATATATGTATGCTGTGGTCTCTGCTGATAAGTGAGATTTGGGTTGACCTGAGAGTCGCATCAGAATGACCTCGCCGGTCTTTGTTCCATTTTTTCTGGTTCAGCTTTATGAAATGGAAAAAGAAAAGTAAGATTGCAGCCAGACCTCCACAGATTATGCTGCTGACCCACTTATGTCCTGATAAAACTGCAAATTGCACACATGCACAAAGACAGACTCGGGTCATTCTCACTGTTCATCCTTCACACACCTACAGTGGAGTCAGCCCTGAACAAGCTGCACTGAGGACAAACGCTTCTAAAATCAGTGACATTTATTCCAGGCCCACAGTCACACTTTAAGGGTGTGATATTATTCACTATTGTTTTTACTGTCTTAAGCAATTCCATTAAAATCCGTGTTTTAAAAGCTCAGCATGAACACACACTTACACACACTCACACTTGTTTCTTCTGTCAAGCCAAAGGAGCTCTTCCTTGTTTGTGCCTATTTAATTGGTATTTATTCTTTTTTGTTTTTATCGCTATATTTGTTTTACATAATTGCAGTTCAGGACTACAGTAAACTATCACAGACCGAGGCAGTGATTGTTATTGTTCTCTTCT
Organism: Kryptopterus vitreolus; assembly: GCA_030449085.1. Taxonomy (NCBI): domain Eukaryota; kingdom Metazoa; phylum Chordata; class Actinopteri; order Siluriformes; family Siluridae; genus Kryptopterus; species Kryptopterus vitreolus. Next base: position 10,609,573 of record JACRUU010000004.1, read on the forward strand.
AAAATAAATGTGTTCTTAATAAATCTTTATTTCTAGATCTAATTGGGGTTTTTTCTATGAGAACTATTATTTTTTGTTATTATTCTATGAGAAGACTTATTTGACATTTTATTTTTACAGCACTTACAGCGCGTCTATGAACAGAACCACAATAGTATGCTACGTTTATACTATGGTGGATTGTGACTCATGCAAGGCTGCACTAACACACTAAAATACATGTGGTTTATTTTGTTCTGAATAACAGACTAGCTTAAGCGAAAAACAGTCTCAGATATTTGCATTCAGAATTTACAGTATATGTGTCTTACAATTCAATCGAACAGGGTTTCGTATCAGTAAATCAATTTGGGGATGTTGACGCCTTCAGTACGGCAGTTGACTGACACTTCACTCATAGCAAGGAGACATCTAGGCCAGAACCACATAACACTGCCAGCTTGATTTATATGCATCATAGGTATGGTTGGTGCAATCTGCTCTGCAGAACCTTCTTTGACGACAACTGTACCAGATTGGTGAAAAAGTTTGCAGGGATCCGAGCTACCAGTAATCACGTGTCTGTCATGTTTGTCACAATCCTTATCCAGCAATTAAATATAAACAAAGAATTATATTGGGTTTTTGTTATATACTGTAGATTTTATTTTAAACTACCAGTTATGAAAAAGCCCCTGAATGTACTTTATTTTTGTACAACATGTTTATGAAAGCGAAATTATTTCCCACTGTACACATTTTCTTTGTGCCTCAAAATACAGATACATTACAACGCGAAGAAAAAACTCTTGGACCGTTCCCTACCAACAAGAATTATACTCCTGCTCTTTTGTCTCCTTATGGCCACTGTTATCAGTATTCTCCGGTTTACTGATGACTGCCTCTCCTGTGCAGCCACTTTGGAGTTGGCGATTTGGAACACATCCCCCCCCCCCTTTCACACCGTGTTTCTTAAGACACAAAGTTTATCAGCATTCACTGAGAATGCTAACAACTCCATCACCCCAATGTGTGGTGAATGTTATTACACTCGATTGGCCATCGTGTGCAGTATCACCCTCTGTTGGATACGCAAACTGATAATGGGACTTTCCTGACAGAAGGGCAGAACTTTCCTAACAGAAGGAGACCAGGTGGGGGGTGATACCCCTCCAGAGAGTGATAATCAGCAGGGACCTTGCAGAATTCTAGGAGATTGCCTACAGAGCATTTCATGCTGTGCCTTGTACTGTATGTAGGCTCTACACCAGCCATCCACTTGATAGAGCAGCATATAGTTACTTATCTAGCATTGGTTCTGTGAACATTGGGTTGGTGGTCATGTTCAGGATGGCCAGAATCAGGGGATCTAGGTATGTAATTACAACATGGTATCCATGTGATTTATACCACTGCCGGTCCTTATTTGGGGATTAAATAGCATTTAATTATATATCAGAAATCATGGAACAGCTCAAATTGCAGAGAAGCTATAGTCACAGGTCCATACTTTTCCACTCCAGTCTAATTACATTTTCATACCAGTTTAAAGTCAGTATAGAAGCTTTCCAGTGCAATCAGCATGACTAAGATGCTATGAGATGAGCAGCTCTTTGGTAATTCTTGCTTACTTGTTTTCAAAAACAGTCCACCTGTAATGAGAAGCAGCACAAATAGAAATGAAAGAAAAACTTGGCACCTCTGCAGCACATTTCCATACTACATCTTTTATTGACCATTTCTAATCTCCTTCTGGGAAAAGGGTTTAGGCTGTTTTTGTTAGACATTAGTGTTGGCTTCAATGCATCAGGATGTTTTGAAGCAAAATCTCCTTTAAGGATGTAATACATACTTTTGTAAAACCAAATAAAACCAAAAGATGTTTGATTTTTAATAACTAATAATATATAATAAATAATAAATATCAATATATAGGGCTGTGAGGTAAAAGAAAATGCTATCAATCTGACAGGAAACCTCTTCCCAAAAACAATGAAAATAGGACAACATGTTTATTAGTGTCCAGTTCTGATTCATATGTATCCAGAAGTGACTCCATACTATGAATACTTTCATTGCTTTACATAACATTGGATAAGCTAGATAATTATTAAACCATGTGCAAGCCAGGAATTGGTTTCTAGAATAAAATATCATGTTATGGTTGCAGTAGGGTTATCAAACGTATTAGTATTAGAAATCCACTGTTGACATGCAACCAGGACTATCACAAGTCCAGTGAAGGAGCATTGTAATAGAAACCCTGAGTATGATGGCCATTGGTCTTCTTAACACCTGACAGGGGACCAGCTGCATGTAGGTTACTGATACAGTTTGTTCAGTTAACTTTTGCTTATCTTTTACGTAGTCCGTGGTCTGGAACGTTTTTTACTTACACAAGTGGCCTGTCTGGTTGAAGGCTTGCCATCTGTTCCCACCATTTCCCTTCCACAAAGGATGCAAAAGTTGAGAGAGCAAACAGTTCTAATAGACTTACACCAGCACAGATGTACACTCATGTACTAAGAACAAGATGGAATAAACAAACAAACAAACCCACAGAACGAGGCCACATATTAAACACCACATAATCAAAGTAATCGTATTGTTTTTGTTAGGAAAATGTGTCATTCTGGCGAAATTGTTGATGTTTTCAAATGATATTAATTATTCATCTTCCACTCGATTTCGGAGTATGCTTGTATATATTTACCACATGATACTTGTGTAGGGTATGAATGTGTTGTGAAGTCAATGCATCTCAGAGGTGGTATTTTTGAGGCCACTCAACAACTTTCAATCTAATTCAATTAAACTATATCTTTATGTAGTTAGAAAGAGTGGTCAGGAGAATTGTCATTGTCAAGTTCAGTTCATCTAGTCCAAGTGAAGGGACAAATTAATGTGACTGTAGACTTTGTGGTATCAGTTTGGGGAAGAAAGAGACATGGCTAATAAACAACTAGTGTCCCAGTACCTTTGTCCTTTGTACAATGAGCACATTCATTTAAATATCTGCTAGAGCACTGTGTAAAGGCCAGAACTTGTAGGTGGTACAGCCTGGTAATGACAGTATTTTTGCTCACCCAGTAACTATTTGTCTTCATTTAATTTAATAGATTTCAAAAGGTATTGTTCTGGCCTTTGTAAAATATACAAATCTATTTACCAGACATTCTTCTACTATTTGTCTGTCAATCATCTACCTGTTGTAGTGGATACAGCCTGGACATTTGGTAACCTTTATACGGTAATAAGTATTAATGCAGTTAATCATTAATACTTGAAGCATTTACAAGAAACATTAAAACTTTTGCCAATTTTTCTTTTTCTTTTAATATTTCTTTTAAAAAGAAGATAAAAATAATCTTTTTTTTCCAGTGTTCATTGGTGACAGTCAAAACTGTCAATATATTTCTGACAGATATAAACACATTCTCACTCACACATACAATTGAGAGTCAAAAGTCCACCTACCTGTATGCTTTTGGAAGGTGGGAGGAAACCCACACAAACACAGGATAAGGACACAACATTCTAAACAGACAATAAGCAAAGATCAGTCTTGATCATAGGAGCCAGGATCTGTGAGTGGTCAGAACTACCCACTACATCACCTTGCCACCTACTATCAAGATGATCACCTACTGTAAAACAACCTAAAGAAAATATTGACTTTAATGTACTGGGATGGCTGAAACCCCAAACTGTTACCACATATTTGGAAGATAGAAAATAGCCTTTGTCACATATACTTTACAGTACAGATTGTCATGCTGGACCAGGTTTAACTTAACCCTCCAGGGGGCACCGTATCATGGCTGACCCCATCTTCCCCATCTTCCAAAACAACCTGGGGTCAGCCATGATACGGTGCCCCCTGGAGGGTTAAGGGTCCACTCCCCATGGGTTGGAGTGGAATATCTTGACCTCAACATTACTGAACACCTCCAGGTTGAATTGGAACCCCGGCTGTTTTTTTGTTTTTTTTATCTATTTACAAATATTTTATTTCAGGCCAGATCTGGCCCAAGACCCAAACCGCACTCAAAACATTGTGTCCTTAGTGCAAAATTGGAAGAACGAAGCGGGAACTAATGAAATGTTTGGCTGTTAGAATTGGCACTGCATTCCTGAGAGAAATGTCCAGATTTTGCCATTTAACAAAGACCTTGCATTATCTGGCAACAACTTCTGTGTTGATGTTGATGCATGCCTTTGTCATATCTTATTTAAAGTTCCATCAATATCCTTGTGGCAGAGGTAGAGGGTTTCACCTAAAATATCCTGATCATTCAATTATGCAGACACTGTTCACAAAGTGTTTGTTTGACCTGCTAATTAAGAATCATCACCGCTATATTTTACTTTTGTTCCCTGTTTACCAAGAAGCCCATTTTTTGGAACATAAATATTAGAATTTGCTGACGGCACATAAGATGTGTATGTAAAAAATAAATAATAAAAATGGTGTCCTTGTACAAATGCATCCTTGCCTACTGGTGTTCTTCTTTGTGCTAAAGGAGAGAAAGCTGAGATGGCAGGAAAGTCGCTTCCCACCGTGCTCTCCTGCGTAGGTGGCGTGGGCCCCACGTAGGCAACACACAATCTAACACATACACGTGCACACACACCGACTCTCTCCAATAAAAGCCTTTCCAAATGAAAAACCGTACAGCAGATAGGAGTGTTACAGAAAAAAAAATGTCACTGTGCTCCAGATTTGTAGAGGATTTTCTTTTCACAGTGCAGCCAGCGAACCTACAGTTCTGTGGGAGCCTCGCTGACACTCCCTGTACTCCCACTCATTTCCCTCCAATTACTGGATTGTGCTTGTTTTTTATTGTATAAAAGGGTCATAATATCTTTTATGATATTACATATGTATATGCAATTTTAATATCAGCTCAGGTTTATTTCAAACAATGTATAGAGACAGAAAACAACGCCCTCTGACATTTAAATGCCACTGTGCTTTTTTTCCTTGTTGTTTGTTTGTTTGTTATGTTCTAGTCAGTGGCCTTGTTCAATATTCTAGACACCACTATTGTTGGAAATAATTTATCAGTGTTCGCTTTGGGTTTTTAATTCATGCCAAGTTTTGCAAAGCACACCTGCTGGCACTAAGTTCTTGATTGAAAGAATGAAAGTTTTGTTATTCCATTAGTTGTGTGTGTATGTGTGTGTGGTAGCGAGTGTATTAAAGGGTAAAGAAAGCATCTGCAATTATGTGTTTGCCTGATTAACAGAGAGACTTCTTATTCACAAGAGGGAACGCAGAACAAGAAGCTCCCAGAAAGCATTACTGCATGATGCAATTAAGCAATTAACATCCTGCCATTGTCATATACTAAAAGACCTTTTTTCTTCTTTTTTTGGGGGGGTGAAAGTGGGATGATCTCATAAAGTTCAAAACAAAGTTTGTTTTGAATTTTAATTATCACAATATCGATGTTCGGACACATATGAATAATATGTGTGGGAGCTGGTAGCCCAGTGGTTACGGTGTTGGACTCACGGGTTCAAACCCCACCACCATCAAGCTGCCATTAGTGGGCCCTTGAGCAAGTCCCTTAACCCTCAATTGCTCAGTTGTAAGTCGTCCTGGATAACGGCGTCTGCCAAATGCTGCAAATGTAAATGCAAATCTAAATATACACTACTGTATATTGTATATAAGTTTTATTACCACCTGATAAGAATATTGGTTTGTGCTTTTTTAACATCCCAGTGCACATTTAGTCTCCATTTGTTGTTAGCATAACTCTATGGGCTTTGTGTTAACAGTTCAGTTTGGGGGAGAACTACATATAGCTGGAAAGATTAATAATCTATGGTTAATGGTTAGTATCTAATGATGAATGCATAATATATGTGTGTGTGTGTGTGTGTGTGTGTGTGTGTGTGTGTGTGTGTGTGTGTGTGTGTGTGTGTGTGTGTGTAGACTGTATACTCCATTATACATTATATGCCATTAAACAGCAAAAACCTGAACATATAATGTAATTAAGAGTATGCACATTACAGTTTAAGCTGTATATGTTTAGTCATGTGCTGAGTTAGGGCTGTGTATTTGCACTATATGCTAACCGAGCAGTGTTGTAAGTTGATCCAAGTGCAATGTATGTGACTTAAGGGTTAAAGGATGGGGTGTTTTGCAAGGAGAACAGTATGTTTATTGATAAGTGGAAGAAGCTGTTAGCCGTTATGCTGGGAAGGCAGTGAAGGCTCTGGTAGCACAGCAGTGTATTGGGGTGCGAGATGTCCTCGTTGATACCTCTCACCCTTCACACTAATCATGGGAAACACATTTCGTAGGAAATGTGAAAGTGATAATGAAGACATGTGTCAGTCATGTAATTAGCTGAATACTGTCGGGACTGATGGAGAACCGAAACAAAGTCAGTAGATGCGAACTTTGATAATCTGATTTGATGTATGTTTTTTTTTTATTGTTACTTAAACAGATCATTTTTTAAGCTTTGGTAAATGAAAGTAATGTCAGATATTTATTAAGCACCACTGTTGAAGTACATGTTTAGATGATGCTCCATACAGTGCAAGTGCAATAAGTGACAAGCTATTGAAGTGACTATGAAATTCATATGAATATATTTATAGAATTATAGAATAACATTAAATTACAAAGAAAAGTGCAAAATGTATTCTAAATATATTTAAAATACATATCATTTACACTAGTGCTCTTGTTGGGACCCCTCTGTAGTTTTTATTGGAGTATAAAAGTGTAGGAGTAGGCTGTAGAATTAATTTAATTGCTGAATCTCCTGTTTCTTTTCCCTCCCTGCTGTTGGGAACGTCGCAACCAACGGGTCCAAAGAAAATCTTCACAGTCACGTTTTGCGGATCATATCAATGACTTCCAGTGTGGAGCTAAAACATGAGAAGTGGAAATGCTCATATTACCCAAATAATAGAAGCAGATGCAGGCATGGAGCATTGGGCTGGCTGCCCAACCACCAGGCCTGCACACCATATGACACCTCACTCCTTCCAAAATGCTTGTCCATCAGTTCACTAGCCATCCTTGTCCTCGTCCCACAAGCAGGCTTTGGGTCCCACGGATCGTTTAAAGCAAAGCATAATTAAAATTCAACCTCATGCCTTCTCACATGACTTTGGCTTTCATTACATTGTACAAGTAGAAATTTGTATTGTTTCACTGCTAGCTCCAGGGCAACAAATGAGAGGTTATGCTACCTTAATTCTATTAGAAATTCCTCTTTGGAGCATTTATTTATTTGTCCGTTTATTGTTTGTGTGTTGATGTATTAATTTACAGATTCCATCATTTTTACATCTTTGCACTGTTGAGAAATTCAGTTAGATGCAGAAATATAGCAGTCGGTTCCCTCACATTAATAGAATATTAATGCTGCTGTTACCCAATACCCAATATTTTATCAGTCCAAAGGGGGAAAAAAGATTAGCATTGCAAATAAGAATGGAGGATTTTATTTTATTTATCCTTCATTGTTTATCTTATATTAACAATGTAAATGATTTTAAGTGTGTCTGTCAGGTAAAAAATAGCCTAGTAGTCTTCTTAAAAATATCTTTAAAGACTTAAAGACTAATGGAAGAATGCAAAATTGGACTAACTGATGGAAAAACATCTCATTAGAAGTCCTTATATGTATATATACAGTAATGTACACTGTGGCACTGTGTTTAGGCAGGTGTAAACAAAGACTGCTCTGTTTTTTGTTTTGTTTTTTTGGCAATTTAAAAAATGTAAAGTGAGTGAACAAAAGAAAAAAATCAAAATCAAATCAATATTTGGTGTTATTACTTTTGAAGAACTAGAAGTAGTGGAAGAGATGGTACGACCCCCACAGAGCCCTGATCTCGACATCATCGAGTGTGTGTGGGATTCCATGGAGAGACAAAAAGATGTGAGTATGCCTACATCCATAGAAGATCTGTGCTTACTTCTCCAAGATGGAACAACCTACCAGCCGAGTTTTGAAGGCAAAGGATGTTCACACCAAATATTGATATGAATTTGATTTTTTTTTTGTTCATTGATTAAAGTAAATAATTAACACTTCCATTTTTGAAAGCATTCTTTGAAAGCATTTTTTTCACACCTTCCTAAAACTTTTGCACAGTACTGTATATATTAAGGAGTTACATTTGGACATTTACTAAATGCAAACACACCATGTCAGCAGCAAGACAAACCACCAATTTAAAAAATGGTATTGCTTTAAGAACAAAATTTTCTGGAAGCCTGGATTTTCGAACATCCCATTTTACATTTTGTCCCAATTTGCTATCATAATAGTCTCCACTTTTCTGGGAAGATGTTGAGGAGGTTTGGGTGCAATTTCCCCTGATCCCAAAAGTGATTAATAAATTTGGGGTCAGGATATTATAGCACGATCTTCCACCCCATAAGCTTATAAGCCATATATTTATGGAGCTGCATATTGTACATCCTGTACAATTTTGTGCGTTTGGCTGGAAATGCCCTGTGTCCCAACACTTTTGATCCACATTACCATTTAATTCCTTTCTATGAACCGATGCTACTGTGTCATGAGTTTGAGTAGATTTTATGAATGACTGAGCAGTGACACCCTGTCACTCGCTCCGGCTGATTGTCACTGCATGGATATAACACTTTGTCATGCGTCAGTCGTGTCGGTTCTCATCGTCACGTGCTTTCCTCGGGAAGTTTCTTGCCCCTGCTGTGAAAGACGTTTGAAGGGACAAAATAAGCATGTCACTCCCTCTGCTTCTCTGGAGCTCAAGAGGCGAGAGTAATCCTCATTACACAGCGCTATGACTCATCCCAACTTGGTTTATCTACTGAACAGCCGGGTCATGTCACAGCCAGCGCCTCGAGATCCTGCAGTGCTGCAGTGAATCTGATGCTTCCTGACCACACGCTCTCGTAAATGCTTCATTTATATTCAATTCATATTTTTATTAGATCATATTTTCTTTTGCACACATTCAGCGCTGTGGAATTCTCTAATCCGATTGGCTGATGAATGAACTCTAACAGCAACTCTGACAGGAAAGCCAAAACGTAAGGAGACACTGGGAAAACACAGGTTTAGATTAATGTGTTTGATCTAATATGTTATTATTTCTATAGTAATAACTTGTTCACAGAGCCATTTATGACAAGCAATCTGTTCAATTAAAAATGAATTTTGAATTTAAAATCACCATTAATCATCATCATTTTTCATCATTTAGTTCTCTTAAACTATTCTGTTTGCTGTTGAACTGATGCTGAACTGTATGCTATTTGTAAGTAGATACCGACAAGTTCAGCCTATCGTGATTAGTAGCTTGGTATGTGCTTGTCGAGTAATGTTTTATCCACTCATAAATAAAAAGACTGATTTGGCAAAATGTAGTTGAGAAAAAGTATGATATTTGACTTTTAGAGGTAATGAAAAGTTCATCTTTAAAGTTAAAAGTCTCCCAAAATGGAAATGCTTTACCTACTGGAGACACATTGCACATTGTAATATATGGCAAAGATACAGCAAATGCCCACAATGCATATATAGTTATACACTATATGGAAACATTTTTGGGAACACTTGCCCATGGGATTTGAGTGTTCTCTTTAAACATCCTGTTATAAAATTAGTTCTTTTGATTGTTGATCATAAATGTAATAATATATTATTTATCAGGCAGTCATTTATGGAGTGGTACCTCTGGTCATCTTCTTCCATATGGATACATTTTCTGTTCTGATTGACAGTCTGGTCGAACTACTGATTATCATGTACATTTCTTATGAAGTACTTTACAGTATTTTAAAATTACAAACCACAACTACAAGATACAAAATCTAACGCCATTTTCAACAACCTATAAAATATTTTAAATATTCATCTGAAATACATGTATTATAAATATTGCCCATTCTTGCATTCCTGCAGGCAGTTATTTGGGATTCCACCATTACATTTGAAGTTGAGGCACTTCTTTGCAGGTTGTTTTGTTGACTTAGCACTTTGTGTATCACTATCACTCGCTTGTTTCCTTCTTTTCTTTTAGACATCATATTGTATTGTTTCCCTTCCAGCCTTGGTATGTCGATATAAATCTGTTGGTCAGTAGGTTTGCACTGTAGCGGTTTGCAGAATACTGTATATCATTACCCCAGTTTCGTCGTGGCAGGTTTTAAGGAGAAGCAGAGCTGAAACCCAGAGCTGATTCTCTCCCACACCATTAATTTTACTGGACTTTTCCGGAGTGGTTTATAGGGAATGCATGAATTAGCTGCCGAATAGAAAGCTCTTGCATTCATAGTTTTAGTCCTAGATTTTTTTCCCTGTTTATAGTTTCTGTCTTGATAATATCTGGCTTTTTTTCTCCACCAGTCGGATTGTCCAGTTTAATATGACCTTTCGATCAGACTAAAGATCCCCATGTTGCTTTAATGGTGCGAAGTAACACATTCCTCCTTGAACTTTTTAAGTCACATCCTTTTGACTGTCTTGGGAATTGATGTCTAGGAGTCTTGATGATTGCAGGATGTAATTACATCTTAAAACCTTGGTGGAGCTTCCCCAGTGCTCACACAAATCAGCTACTGCTGCCTGATTACCTCCTCCTAGAAATAACTCTCTCTCTCTCTCTCTCTCTCTCTCTTTCTCTCTCTCTCTCTCTCTCTTTCTCTCTCGCCATCCATCTCCCTTATGCACACACACAGGCAATCTTTTTATCTGTGTCTTTATTGTTTGTCCTTATTTTTTGTATTACTTTGGTTGTATTTATTTCTTTCTGGACTAGGTTGAGAGTTTTTGACTAATTGACTCCGTTTGCTTGCTTTAATATGCACATATATTCATATATTGTGTGGCTTTCCAATTCGGGTACAAGGATTAGCTACGGTACAGTGAGTGTGTGTATATTTGAGCAGGGTGAATTCTGAGCTGAATTCCTATGTCGGGTAACAGCAAAGTGCCAATTCTCTTTTAATACCGTGTACAGTTGCTTATATTGTTAGAGTTCAGGATGTTTGTTGTGGTTATCTGTAATAAATCCTCTGGGGAGCTTTTTTTAATTGCTGTTTTATGCTTGCTTAAGCGAGACAAGATCAACATGAACATGGGCGAGTTGTGATCGTACCGATACTATTGAGGTAGTGATGTAGATGTGTACAGGAGATGAAATGGTAGTTTAGGATGCAATGGAAAATGGAAAATGGATGAAATGGAAGACACTGGGCACACACACACACACACACACACACACAGAGAAAAGGTTTGTGGCAATTGACATGTTGTCTAACCACAATACTTACAGATGATGTTGAAACTCATGATAAATGTAAGGCTTTATATAAATAAAAGGTCATGGTGATGTGTGACAGCTCGAGCAGGATTATAAATTGCTCTGTGATTTCTACGCATCCTTCTCCACCCTTGTGTTTTCGCTGCGGGCTGCTTCTTAAGGCATGACGGTAACAAATGTACCTACTGTACAACCCACTTTCCTGCACGGTGTGCTTCTCCAGATGGGGGAAGACAGCCTATTCTTTTTTTTGCACCGCATCTCCACAGGCTTGTTGTAGAGTTCCTACTTGTCTCGCTGCCTAACAACCTGAGCAAAAGCATTGCATTGCATCTCGGTTCATCTCCCACCAATTTTGCTAATTTCTGAAAGCACATCTGCAGCATTAACACGCAGTAGGTTACATCTTCTTTTTTTTCATTAACTCAAAACAACCTCCAAAAGAGAGTGAGAAAGAGGGGACGATTTGATGTCCTGGGGGCTCCGGGATATGTCTGCCCTGTTTTCCTACAGTTCAAAAATACAAGCATCACTGACACGTCCACCTGGACTGTCTGTCTTTCAGGATGATAAGCATGACGACAGCAAGAGACACCTAGATTAGTCAGAGCATTAGCTCATTAGTATATGTAAATGGTGTTTATAAATCCATTGCGGTTCATCCAGTGTGTAAGCACAGAGTTCCAAGCACAGAGATTTGTTGAAACAGAGCTGCTGACTATTTGTTTGCATGTCTCTAGACAAGCATAAACATTGGCAGGTTTTTGTAGTGTAAGTTTATTCAAATAGAATGTAAAAAAAAAATGCTACTGCTTATACGGATTTATTTGTTTGAAATACTGAAAAGCAAGTTAGTTCTAATCCACTAATGAGAGTCAGTAGGAGTAAGACAGAGTACATGTGTGTGACTGAGTGAAGACTGGTGCGGTTGCAGGGAGAAGAGGTGGTGAAGGTGGATGTTTAAATACCTGGGGCCAACAGAGCCAAATAATGGAGAGTGTGTTATAGAATTGAAGAAAAGAGTGCAGGCAGGGTGGAGTGGGTGTAGAAGAGTAGAAGGAGTGATTTGTGATAGAAGGGAATCTGCAAGAGTGAAAGGGAAAGTTTATAGTACTGTGGTAAGATCTGAGATGTTGTATGGTATATATACAGGAGGCGGAGCTGGAGGCTGCAGAGTTGAAGATGTTGAGATTTTCATTGGGAGAGTTGAGGATGGACAGGATTAGAAATGCGTTTATTAGACGGACAGTGCATGTAGGATAGATTGAGATGGTTTGGACATGTACAGTGAATGGAGAGAAGAAGAAAAATGCTTAAAAATCATTACCTTCCTAATCAGAAAGAGCTTTATTCCATAGTAGGTTTGCTTATTTTCATTCCCAGTTCCGGTTTGAACATTTTTTACAGCTACATTTGTGAACTATTGCCATTTTATTTATTTTGCTGTACATCTTGCTGTAAATAATGAGCTTTTGTTTGTTTTGTTGTTTGATTTCTTGTTATCTTAAGTTCTTTTCGACACACAGAACTCACATTTGATGGAGCCTGCCTGCCTGCCTGCCTGCCTGCCTGCTGGGTTTAACGATAGGACCACTGCAGGCAAAATAAATAAATAAAATGCAGTAATGAGGAAGAAATAAACAGGGACAGAAAGTGAGGACTGGAGATCAGTAAAGGTGGAAAATTAGGTGGGGGCAGGGACTGAAAAACAAACCAGCACTCGAGAGAAAAGGCATGGTTAGATAACTGACAAAAGCATTAGAGAAACTTTACAAGGGTTGTATAAAATAATACTCTATTATTGAAGTGTGCGGGTGTGTACAAGTGAGTGGCGATTGTAATATATTGCTACATTTATTTGTTTATTTATTTATTTACTTATTGACTTGAGAAGTGTAGTATATAGAGGCAGGAAATAGTTTGAAATCACTTATAACACGGCTGCCTTAAATTAGATCACATCCTATCCAAGTAGAAGTCACTCTAAAAACTACTCTTACATTAAACTACTATATTAGCTATCATATAATAAATATCATATAAAAATTATTGATTGTGTGCTATATCTTAATTCAATTTTTTCAATTTCAAATTCAAGTCTTTTACAATTAATTTGACAAAAATTCATCTGACAGCATTGTGTGTACACTGAACTATGCTTTATGTGTGTGTGTGTGTGTGTGTGTGTGTGTGTGTGTGTGTGTGTGTGTGTGTGTGTGTGTGTGTGTGTGTGTGTGTGTGTGTGTGTGTGTGTGTGTGTGTGTGTGTGAATGCCTAGGCTAAATGTTTTTGTGGCTCTGTAATGAGAAACTGCTGATGAAAACAAAACCCACATGAAGCGGAGCTGCACACAGTTGTGCATAGAGAAGTGCAACTGTGCACCTCACTTCATGGGTATGAATGCAACCACACACATCCCTGTGTGTGACTTTGTGTGTGGTTTAACTGATGAACAATAATTAGACTTTTTGCGTCTCCTCACATGGGGACGGCCCCCATGTCTCACCCCAAACACAAACGCATTTGTACATGAACAAACCCAGACACATAGATACAGACACACAGGCATGTGCATACGCCAATGGCCTTTCTGCTTTCGTGCTCACTGAGTGGTTGTGGGAGTCCAGACTTTGCTTTATAATCATATCAAATGGAAATTCAACCTCCACACATCTACTGGGAGGTTGAGGTTTCCCTCACTATCTGATTCCTATATGAGTGGGAGGCCTGTTAAGTTTTTTTTTTGTTTGTTTTTTTCTTGAACATCACCAACCGGTTTAAACTTACGCTCTTTTGTAGCCTGGTATAAGACATAAATTGTTGCTATGTAGAGAGTTTACAAACTAACACATTTTATTTTTGTACTTTCTAACCTTGAAACCTTAAGTAAAAAAAACAGTTTATGTATGTAGCCTTGTATAGAGTAATACAAAGCTAATACAAAAAAGTTGCTTCTACTATATTACTCTAACTGCATTATATGAACAAAAGTATTGGGACACCTGATTGTAACAACCATATTTGGTGTTTCTCCAAATATTTTACCTCAAAACTAGAAGTAATTGTATAGCATGTCTCTGTTCCTTGACTAGGAACTAGGAGACCAAAACCTGTTCCACCTCCATGGAGAAATGATTTGAGTGGACAATTTTGTGTGGTCTACTACTAGGCTTGTGAAACGAAATCGGATTTGGATACTTAATATTAAGAAATGGATACTTTCAAATTTCGCTTCCTTATCGATTCCTGGGTACATTTTCGATCTTTCGATTTCTGATCTGCCAGGACGCGTCCAATCTGCTAGGGTAATCTAAGCATCAGTTTACAAGATGGACCGCGGGAAGCGCTCAAAAGTATGGCTACACTTTTTTAAAAACCGAAGACAAAGCTAAGTGTAATTATTGTAATAAACCACAACCAACACAACTAAGCATCTGTGGTTGGTTCACCGTTTAGAATTGAAACTCAGATTCGATAAGAATCAGAATTGATGAGCTGAATTGGAATCAATCAAATTATAATGATACCCAACCTTCCCTGCTGCAGCTATGAAATCATCCGTTTTGCACTTCTTTGGGATGAATTGAAGCACAGACATCATCCTAGGCCTCATCAACCTTACTTCAGTAGTTGTCTTTACTAAAGCTGTAGTTTTCATGTATAAAGAAATGAAAATGTTGTTTCACGTCTAACCTTTTTGACGTTTACATTTACATTTATGGAATTCGGTAGATGTACTTATCTGGAGCAACTGGACGCTAGTAGTTCTGAGGTCTTTAGTTATTGTTTGAAGAATTGTAGGGATTGTTTGACATCAAGTGTAGTTTATTCCACCACCTACGTAGGTGTCAGAGCAAAGCATACTTTATGTAAAAGATGTTGCTCGCACCCTGAGCAGGGAAGTGTCACAGAACTTAGGAATGTTAAAAAAATGCTGTGAAGCTTAATTCTGTGTTATTTGCAGAGGTCTTTTGTAGGCAGAGCAACAAGCAGCGAGTTGCAGTAGTCCAGTCTCAGGATGACGAGGAACTGAACATGAGTGGTCTGTATGGATGGAACTTGCGGGAATCCCCCATAACCTGTAGTGGAGAAATCTACATTAGCTTAATGATGGATTAACAGTGTGAGAGCTGATTGTTTACCTCATGTGTCTAAAATGGCTTATAGATTTTCTTTTTCAGTTTTGCTAAATTTTAAAACATAGTTCAGTTCTAAAGTGTGATGTACCATGTTGCTCCAAAATATAAATATATATATATATATATATATATATATATATATATATATATATATATATATATATATATATATATAATATATATATATATATATATAAAACAAAGAGCTATTCATTGTGCTGTTGTATTTTTAGATAAGAGGGAATGTGAGTTAAAGAATGCTGTAAAGAAGTAGCGTATGGTGATTACTCATGGAAGATGGGCAAGAGGAGCTGAATCTGCTCATATAATAATACTGTATAATATGACAGTGGAATCAAAAGTAAGGTTAGTAACACTTAGGGAAAGGAGCAGATGACCAGCTTATTGACGTTTTGTAGTTCCCCCAATGTGACACATTGGGATGTAAAATGAGCATGTGTCCGTGCTGTAGGGATAATATCCTAATACCTTATTATTTCCATAGCAGCATGCACAAGGATTTGTGTGGTGGATTCTCACCATAAGCAGAGTAATCATAAAATATTTGTAAATGTTAAAGCCTGTTTAGAGCAGATTTTTTAGGAACAAGTTTCCAATTTTGGACCAGGTAAGTCCGTGAAAGTAAACACTTTTTTTTATTAGGCTTTCTCCACATTAATTGTCAGAAATATGTAAGCAAATATTATTCTTTAAGTTTTGCCTTTTTTTTTGTCCATACAGAGATTTTGTTTAGTGAAAACTGAACTTTAAATAAAGCAAAAGAAATGTAATCCCCCTAAGTGAATTTGTTAACACTTCTTGTCCAATGAATTGCAAAGGCAGATGCGAGGACAGTGAAGGTGAACTTTAATATAACAAGCAATAGTGTGTATTCTTTTATTGTTTGTGTTTATAAGTGCATCTATGGGATGTGATATTGTGGCAGTTCCATCAATGATTATTTTCCAATCCTTTATCCTATTACTATTTTGGGACACCTGAAAGAATTTAGTGGTCATATGTGGTCTTTCCCCAAATGATGTTCCCACAAAGTTGGCGGCACAAAATTGACTTTGACTACAGGATGACTTTGGGTCGAATTTTTCTTTCACTTGAACTAGGAGGCCTGGAAAACCTGTTCCAGCATGACATTGACCCTGTGAGCTCTGTGAAGATATGGTGTACATGGGTTAGATTGGAAGATATTTAGAGGCATTTTCTCTGAGGAATGGATGTTATTATGAAAGCTAAATGTGGAGTGACGGCTAAATGTGGAATAAAGAGTTCAAAAAGCACATATAAACCTTATGTACATAATCTTACTTCGATATAGTGTATTCATTGCACTGTTGAAGACTAGACTCAACCTGCTTACATTTATAGTATTATAGATTATCGGGATTATAGCCATATAGCCATATAGCCATCAGAAATTGCATCTCCATGTTTCATGTCACACGACTGTTTGCAGATCTGTTTGTATGCTGTTCTTTGCTGCATTCTAGGTTCCAGGCTATGGTTATCGGTTATTATTAGTTTTCCATGGACATTGTATTCTTTAGATTTTCTCCCTCAATTCAGGGGTATTTGAAGCAGGTGTGGTGTTTACCGAAAGGGTAAACAAATTGCAAATTAGCATCATTGGCCAGAAGGAAACCAGCATGTCTTTTGCATTTCCTTTCTCATCTATGAGGTTTTCTGGGAGCCGCTGATTACACACTGTACTGAAACAATATCTGAACAATACCAAAATCAGCAGCAAACCTCAGCATATACTCTCAGAGACAATGGCACAATCATTTCAGAAAAGAACCTAATTCTCTCCAGAAAAGTGTATCTGATCTTATTAAATTGATTTATTTGCATCTATTGTCTCAACCGCATATTCTGCAGTATTAATACCTCCGCTCCCATAATACTTTGTGCGTATCCTGATTTATTGTATATGTGATCTACAACTATGTATTTTGGCTAAACCTTTTATGTAGTAATCAAACTGTGCGACTATTCTATACAAGAATTTCCTCTGTGAGGGAAAAAGAAGCCTGTTTAACAAAAACACATTTGAAATTGATGTCTCCTGGCAGCTGCTGGGACACTACAGACACGAGAGTGTTGTTTCTTTTTTTTTGTGCCGGCTCGTTGTGTAAATTTAGCTCTAAATCTGTATAATTAGTTTATTTTAGAGACTGGACTAATTTTACAAAGAGGCCAAATTTGTGGTTATGTGTTAACAGTGTAATTGCATGCCTCTAACGGTTTATGGACACCACAAAACCTCTGGGAAATCGTAAGCAACCATAATGATGTTCTATTATATTGAGGTTATGTTGATCACTGACCCTGAGTTTGCATTATCATAAACAAGTCTCTCATGTTACTGGTAGTGAGCCTGTGTGGCAAAGAAGCACTTTATAATGTTTTTTAATATGTAAAAAAAGGGTTTTTTTTGCTAGTTGTTGTGTGTCAAGCCTGCAAAAAAGACAGGGATGAATATACTATACGGTCTAAAATTTGTGGACACCTGAACGAATGATTCATATGAGCATTTTGAACCTCCCAGTACACATAAAGAACCCATTATAATAACTATCACTCTTCTGGTAAGAGATATGTGCTTATTGAACCAAAGTAAATTCAGCTACTGCTGTAGGGTGAAAAGACCTGGGAAGAGCTCCCACTAAAAATCTTCCACTCCAGCACATGTTAAGCATTTCTGGCTTTGTTCACAGGTGCACTGTCATGCTGGATGTCAGGTTTGGTTCTTCTAGTTCAAGTGAAGGGAAATTTTCTGCATCCAGAGACATCCTGTGGGCCTCCAATTCTGTGGTAACAATTAGGGGAAGAACTCACATACAGTATGGCTGGAAAAGCCAGGTGTCCCAACACTATTATCTACTACAGTGAAGTTTAAATGTGCTGTTTTTGTGCATCATCGCACATCGCTTTTATGCTGCTTGACTCCATGATGCACTCATACGTGAAGATGAACGGTAGTTGCGTAGTTGCGGTTTTGTTGCTTAGTAGTGTGAATGCAGGGTGACGCTGATAAAATGAGAATAGAATAGCTTTGAGAAAATATTAACTCTCTGTCTCTAGGTAACACACGGTAGAAGTTCACCAACTCTCCTAAGACTGAATTTGTTTTGAGTTTTCTGGTCTTTTTGTATAGTGCTGGAACTCGAGGCAAGTCAAAGGTTTTTTGTTTTTTTTTTGTCATTTCAACCATAGACAATGAAACAAAACAATATTCCTCCAGGACCAAGGTGGTACACAAGGACAACACTGTCTCACTAAACAATTAACTACACAAACAGATCCTCATGAACTGCATAATGAGTTTGTGCAAACACAACACAACAATGACGCAATAGCCGAGTGAATTACAGTACTGTCTTTATAATAATAATAATAACCAACAAGGTATCTTACATAATAATGCACAAAGATTAAAAATTGTGTGTGTCTGTGTGTGTGTGCTTGTGTGTGTGTGTGTAAGTAAATAGTTTTTTATATACATTATGTGCCAACTCCCCTTGCAAGATAGAAATTGTGTGTCTGTGTTTACATGTTTGCATGTCGGTTAAATCGACCAAACACTTGTGTGAATAAACTAGAACGTGGCTGTCATTATCACCATGACTAATCTCTTTAGTGAACCTCATTACTGCTCTGAGATCAGCTTTAGCAGCTACAACAAGCACTTGACAGACAAAAAGTACTTCATTAGAGCTGCACTTAGGCCAGCTCTGTCTGATCATCTGCCATGACCGGTATCATTTCTCTTAATCCGGTTACTCCATGTCCTGCCCTTGACTTAGCCTGAGATATCCAATCGACCCGAGATATTTCAAAATCGATTTTAAAATGTTCGATAGTGTATTTAGAAAGCAGTTGTTTATGTGTGTATGTGTGTGTTTGGGGGGGCTTAGGTTAGATTAGGCTTCCTGTTGCATGAAAATAAATCATATTGTCTAATGCTATTTATTTATCATTAACCAGTGGCATACAATGTGAATAGTTACAGACCACATGAAGAAGATGTAATATGATGGTACCAGGTGGGGAGCAAAATGAGCTTGGGAAACTGAGAAAGTGTGTGTGTGTGCGTGTGTGTGTGTGTGTGTGTGTGTGTGTGTGTGTGTGTGTGTGTAATTTGCTGGCTATAAATAGCCCTGTGAGCTCTGTTGAGTACAGGGTGCAATTGAGTCCCTTGGCAAACAGCTCTAACGCAAACACATAGTGTTTTGACACTCAAGTCCTAGGACATTATCGTCATACTAAATACTGAAGGGTTGGTGTCATTTACAGCTTTCAAGGTTGTGGAATTTGGTGGAATTTACACCATATGACAAAAATCTTGTGTGGGTCTGATGAATTGCAGTTACAGTAGATTTGCTACAGTATGCGCATTCTATTTGGTTTGAAAAGGCAAGGATTGTGGGTTTTTTTCTCTATCTAGAGCAGCGTCATTTGAACCAAGTTGGTGTCATAATGAGCTCTAAAAATGTATGTAATTTTAGGACAATTTTTTAAAATAAATAAATAAATAAATAGAAAATACACATACACACAAACAAAACTCATCTCCTTTTTCTTCCGAAGCCTTGCTGTATGCCAAGAGAACATCCTCCAGACTGTTTTCTATTATGGTAATCACATCCTGACTGTTGACAATTGCCGGAGACAACGATGTTTGTACCTTGGTTCTCTTCTATTAAAATGAGGGCAGAGAGTCTGCAATCAGACACTTGATCTGATAAGAGTAGAATGCAAACGCACAGCCCTCATTACATCATTCTACAGTCATTTATTCAATGCTCTTAGGCTCAAGAGTGTTTAAAACAAGACTTAACAACTGCAGTAGTAGTGAGAGCATGAGCATGTTTTAATTGATTAGTATGACATTTGTGTATTCACTGTGTGGGTTTTTATACTCCTTAGCATCAGGCATATTTGTTACCTGCCATCAACATTCATTTGAATGTGAGACAACCGCTCATTAACAATCTAGTACTATAAAAAGGAAATCAGCACGGTGCACATTTTTTACAACTCAGATGAATGCTTTAAAATCCCTCAAGTATATGCTGTTCCAGTCATGTAGCCAGACTAAGGCTTGTCACAATTGAGAAACTGGATTGTATTTACTGTGTAAGGTTAACAGTCTCTGTTGTTATTTCTCATTGCAGTATGATTTTCCTCCCAGCAGTTATTGCAGGTGGAATAATATCAACACAGCATGTTGATATAGTTATCACTGGTGTATTGAATGTTAGATGTATTTAAGCGGTGGGGTGGAGTTATAAGGTTAGGGAGGGAGGGGTGTATGTGAAAGGTGATATGGAAAGTTTGAACAGTAAACACTGACTATATCACTGATCAGATCTACGAGCCTTTATTTTAGGAGCGCTACATTTTAACACTGCTAAAATGCAAACACAAGCAGAAAGAGCCCTGCGTTTGTTTCATGATCACTGACCTGAAGTGTACACTGAAGTGTTACTGAAGATTCATTCATATGAACCCTATTATGCTGATATTCAAATATCAATAATATATATATACTGTTCTTAATAGAAAATATTTACTTATGCATTCAGGATGAATTGTCAAATACATTCTGCATGATTGCATGTGTGATCAGTATTTTTTTAACTACTGGGAAGAAACACGTGCTATAGCTGACTGATGAGGAAATTAGAAGCTTCACCTATATTATGTTGAGCAAATCCACTGATGATTTTTATTTTATTTCTACTGAACAGTACAAATGGGTAGTGATACACATCTTTAAATTATATACTGATTCCAGACTTCCTTTCATCTTTTTCGACTTGATTGATTTATCCTGATGTCCCGTGGACATGTGGATGATTTCCTTTGATTATAGATCACTCTGTTCTGCTGAGGAAGATTCCACATAAACAGTGCAAAGATCCATATTGAAGATGTTTTAGTTTAACCTTATGAAGATCTGGACTGTAATCAAATGAATAGTAATCAAATAAAATCAAGTGTCCATCAGTGAGCAGAATTGGTAACCTTAACAATGATGGAAACTCTAATGAATGGACATTGTTATCCAGGCTTTCTCCCTCAGAGAAATTGTTCTTCCTCGTAGTGTCTACAGGAGATTTTCTTTGTTGTTCTTTGAGTTTTCTCACTGAGGATAAACTTATAGAGACTAATTTCTTTAAAGCTGATTTGGGATAAAGTAATTTGGTAAAATTGATACACAAATAAAATTGAATTGAATTTAAAATAGGGAGATGGAGACATGGTTTGTTTACTAGTTTAAACTAGCATTGAGTCCAGAGTCCACTTCCAAATAAGTTAGCTTTAACAAGAAAACATATGATCTTACATATTATATTAAAAAATACAAAAAAATAGCACTCGCTATGCCATAGTATTTTTACTCAAGCTTCATGTATCGGTATGAAGGGCTTACTTACAGGGCTAAGAGCATTAACTATGCTAGTGAATGCACTATTCCTTTTCAGTACTTGATTTTATTCCATAGCTAGTCGTTATTAGGTATTTATTTCTAAAAGAGAAATTAATTACTCTGCCACAAATTGACTCTTACAGACGCTAAATACACAGGTGAGTACTACGGTATAAAAGTATATATACAGAGGCTAATAGCTAGTTAATAATCAGTCTGTGCGACTCTCTTTCTCTCTGTCTCACTCTCTTCTACTAATTATAACTTTACCAGATTAATGCTACAGCTAAACCAAAAAAAAAAACGCAGGTTCTTTTTGTGAGTAGCTGTGAACATTAGACACTGTCCCATCATCAAGAGAACTTTATGAGCTCCTGTTTTGGATTGAGCAAAAATTGTCAGTCCCATGCGGATCTAGAAATAGCTGCTTTTAGCAGAAATGTGTTAGAGCGGTTAGATGCTTCTAGTGAAAGTGTTCATCTAAACCTTTTTATTTATTGTTGTGAGGACAATTAGAAAAGGTGACAATATAATTTACAGTAAAGAAATGGTGTGAATCAGTGTCAGTTGACAGATCAGAAAAGTTTTTGGTTGCGTTTGTTGAATGGTTAAAGGAATTTCAGCTTCACGGTGGAACAAAAAGATAAAGTCAATTGTAAAGTCTTGCATAGAATAATTAAATGTTGAGGTAAATATTTGAGGCCGCTCATGATTGATCTTTTCAAGGAGATGGATAGCACCTCGATCGATTACTCTTTTTTCCCTTCCTAATGAAGATCAGTTTCATCATTTCACACATTGCGCACATGAGTCGCCTAAACACGCATGGATAAAAAAAATTTTAAAGTAAAAAAAATATGTGAGGCCAAACAACAAACTGTCAAACAAGTTCTGATTTCGCTAATTGAAATGGAGCTTAATGGTAAATGATCTCTGTTGTGTCAGCTGCTGGTTTACTCTGGTGTTAAATACTGAGAAAAGAAATCTAAAGTCACGCAGAGCATCAGGGAATCACGCGTACACTCTGAACCTGGCAATCCTCTTTGCAGCCTAAATCCTTTGTGAGAGAATGAAAAAAAATTGGCTAGGTCCACAGTGGGAGAGCTTACACCCACACGCAGCTGATTCACCTCGCGTGCTGATTCACTCACTAACACACGCAAGCGCACACAGCAGACAATCCGGCAAGATTACACTCTCTTAATATAAAATTTACAGCTGCAAAAAAAAATAGAAATAGATTTGATCTGGTTGATTTAATGGGTAAATAAGATAAATAAGATTTCACATAGTACTACTTGAATATTTATGGATTCCTATGGAATTATTTTGACTACTAGTTAGTAATTGTGGTTTTTAATTAATGAGAATCATGTATATATATATATATATATATATATATATATATATATATATATATATATATATATATATACACATTCATCTTTCTGCTGCTCCCGTTAGGAGTCACCACAGCAAGTCATCCTTCTCCACACTACTCTGTCCTCTACATCTGCCTCTTTCACCCCAACTACCTGGATGTCTTCCCTCAGCACATCCATAAACCTCCTCCTTGGCTGTTTCTCTTTCATCTTTCTTGTTCTCCTCTTTTCCTCAAAAGGCACTTTTGGCACCTCAAAAATTTTCTCCCTACATGCTCTGCCCCTCTAATAAACTCATTTCTAATCCTGTCCATCCTTGTCACGCCCAAATAAAAGCTTAGCATCTTCAGCATTGCCACCTCCAGCACTGCCTCCTGTCTTTTACACAATGCCACTGTCTCTAAAACGTACAATATCGCAGCTCTCATCCAAGTCCTATAAACATTCCTTTTCACTCTTGCGGAGTGATTAGTGATACTCTATTGCTAATCAATATACACACATATGTAAAAGTAAAGACAATTATCATAAATTTAAAAGTAAAGACAATTTTATTGCTTATAATAAAGTGTGCACACAAAGATTTAATGTTAAAAAAACTACTAATATTATTAATTACTGTTATTAACATTTTATTTCAGGGGCACGGTGGCTTAGTGGTTAGCACGTCCGCCTCACACCTCCAGGGTTGGAGGTTCGATTCCCGCCTCCCCCATGTGTGTGTAGAGTTTGCATGTTCTCCCCATGAAATCCCCATGAAATTTTCTGAGTGTTCTCCGTTTTCCCCCTGGACCAAAAACATGCACAGTAGGTTGATTGGCAACTTGGAAAAAGTTTCCCTAGTGTATGAATGTGTGTGTGCCCCCTACGATTGGTTGGATTTCCATACAGGGTGTATCCTGCCTTGATGCCCAAAGACGCCTGAGATTAGCACAGCGACCCGAGGGAAGATCGGGTAAAGCGGTAGAAGATGAATGAGTGAATGAACATTTTATTTCCGACAATTCAAAAATGGCCTTGAGAGAGGTCAAAGCTGTTCCAAAAGTGTCCATGGAGACTCTTTCGTCATACTGACAAAACATTTATAAGCGCTGAAATATATTGTTCAATTCCCAATCCACAGAACTTGTTTACGTTGCTCCCACTTTATATCCTACAGTAGTGCAGAAGGCATAAAAAACTGCCATTACTATGATTAATATCATCTTACTGGTCCCTACACACTTGATATACTCACCGATTGGATTGTACTTTAAATTGCTGTATGGTATTATCGAATTCATGTATGGGTTTTTGTTTGTATCCAAAGTGCAATATTTAAACCTTTGACAGATTTTCTGTGCAAGACAAATCTTAATTACAAGTGGTAGAGTTTTCCCAGACACACAGGATTATCCTGATCCTCTCTGATTCAATCCTGATCCAGTCATTTTCAGTAAGCACCTTATCCTAAAACATTGTGGATCCAGATCCTATCCTAGGATCACTGAATATGTCGAAGGAACACACACTCTAGATGGGACGACAGAGAATAGGCAATTTATTCCTTATTCGGTTCAGGTTTGATGTGATTCTATGATACATCCGGTCTTTTACATTACATATGAAACAAATACATTGTCAGACATAATGAACACATACATTTATATTAGAATTGATTTATAAAAGCTAATCCCTCTACACGATTGTTTTTTTTTCTTTTGAGGGATGTGAGAGCGGACCTAGAAAAAGCACACATCATCACACATCAAAAATCTGCAGCAGCCATAAAACATCACAGATGAATAGATCACATGACTATACAAAAAAAGACACCCAAAAAAAAACATTTCACTCATGCTGATTTGAACTGCTTTACTTCGCTGTAGGAAATTCCTTTTGCAACATTATTCCCACACCATTAGCCTGTATCTTGAAGCCTGGCAGTAAAATAAACAGAGAGAGAGCTTTTATGCCTTGTGAATGTGTATGTGTATGTGTATGTGTGTGTGTGTGTGTGTGTGTGTGTGTGTATACACTGCAACAGCAGGCGGGCTTTAAAGGATTCTTGGAAACCGCCAGCTTTTAATAAGATGATAATTTATTTTACATGTGACAGATGGTGTATCCTACGTGTACAAATGGTGTTTAATCATTTCATTTAATTGTTGGGAATGGGAATGGGTGTTAGTTTGGTTTGGAGAGTATCATGTTGACATTGTTAGAATGTATTAATGTCACAAGCTGTAAATATAACAGAGGGGTTAAATATACACAGCAAGGCAGAATTGCTGTTTGTTGTAAGGAAGCAGATACGCCTGTTTTGTGTTGAGTGATCCGAGTTTTCCGCTCATTTGGAATACGCCCGTCCCCCTCCATCCCATTCCCCATGAACCTCTCCAGCGCCAATCGTAGCGTGTCTCCAAACTGTCACCATGGCAACATCGTTGCTGTGAGCGCACTGTTGTCTGCTCCCAGACGGTGATCGCAAGTTGGAGGGAAACATGTCTTTGCACTAAATGTGTTATTGGTGTGCTAGTGGCCTTAGTGTCGCATGTTCGGTCCCAGTTTATTGCTGTTCTATTCACAGTGTGTGACTGCTAACATTTTGCGGCTAATTGTTTTGGCGTGACATTCTCAGGCAGATAACCTGACAGGAACAGTGGTGCATCAAAAAAAACAGAAAAATCTCAGTGATTGTGACACACAGGACAACACAGTCACACGATGCATAACTTTATGAAATGTGTATGAGAAATTCAAAAATGAAAATGAAGCCAAGTCTTTTGGTGCCTGTTGAGCTGTAAAATTACACAAATGTCAAAAGGTGATATCACAGCTCCAGGGTGACTGGTTTGAGCTTGATCTTGAGCTTGGTTTACAGCCTTTGTGAAAATAATGGATTGTGAAATGGAATTATTATTATCATTGTTCCATTATTATGAAACTTAGTTAAGTTTATTTATTTATCTATAGTGCTTTTCACATGGACATTGTCTCAAAGCAGCTTTACATAATGTAAGATTTTTAGGACAAAATGTGAATATAAGTGATTTATATGTATGTATTCCTAATAAGCAAGCCTGGGGTGACTGTGGCTAGGAAAAACTCCCTTAGATGAAATGAGGTAGAAACCTTGAGAGGAACCAGACTCAAAAGGGGAATCTTTCCTCGTTGATATCAATACTGCAAATAATACACAAAATATCATAGAGTGAAAAAACGATCATGAACACTGGAGTGTGTGAATGTGAGTAATGTCCTAAGTCAAAGTCAAAACTCAGCATAAAGTGGGATCCAAAGGGTGCTGGTACATCTCTATATGGTTGGGATATTTTCAGGGTCTAGCATTTATTCTTTGAAATTCCGTAATCTACAAGGGGCGGGACACAGCTAGAGCTGGCGGAACCTCAGAAAGCCTCAGGCAAAATTGATACAGACAAAAAATATGCCATTTTACAGGGTGCTGAGATTGATGCATTTGTATTTAATTTGAAGACCAGGCAGATAAATTGAAATGTGAATCGGAATTGTTGAGCCAAGCAGATCAGGTGTTGGGCAACTGGCAATATTAAAGATTCAGCCACTCTAACAGAAAACAAAACTAGAACTGGAGTGTCAGATGCAAGAACAGAAAGCATTATTCTGCTCAGGCAGGCAGTGAACAAAAAAGGAATATACAAGGCAACATGGAAATAAAATAGAATTCATTCATTCATTCATCTTCTACCGCTTTATCCGATCTTCCCTCGGGTCACGGGGAGCCATACACTAGGGACAATTTTCCAAGGTTCCAATCAACCTACCGTGCATGTTTTTGGACCGGGAGGAAACCATAGAACCCGGAGAAAAACCCCCTGAGGCACGGGGAGAACATGCAAACTACACACACATGGCCGAGACGGGAATCGAACCCGGATCCTGGCGGTGTGAGGCGAATGTGCTAACCACTAAGCCACCGTGCCTCCTAAAATAGAATTAAAGAGTCTTAATTTATTACATATACGTTACACAGTGAAATTCTTTCAGCCATGGGTCAGCCATGATACGGGACCCCCTGGACCACAGAGAGTAAAGGGCATTGCTAAAGGACCCAAGAGTGGCGATACAAGGGCTCGAACCCCAAACCTTCCGATCAGTAACCCATCGCCTTAACTACTGAGCTCCCCCTCCTAATGAAATATGTACATTAAAGCTACATCTAGGAATATAGAAGAGTTATTCATTTCGCATTATATGAAAAATAACAGATGCATTTAAGAACACAGTGTCTCTCATTCAGTATCTTTTTTATTGTTATTTCACTCTATGTAACAGGATGATACGAAAAAACAAAACAATGATTCTTGCTTGGTCGTTTCTCATTTGTCTCAAAGATTTTGCTTACTTAATCAAAACATACTAAAACTAATTTTAAAATCCATGTCAACCAGTTTTGTTCCCTAGTATCATAATAAAATCATTGAAGTGCTTACTGAAAATGAATTAATAAATAAATAGATGGATGGATGAGTGGGTTGATATATAAATGGATGGATCAGATATATAACAGCTTATATTTTCACCTTGAAATGTTCCATTTCCTTTATAGGCAAAATTACATTACAGTGTGGTCTACATCAGTAGTGGGGTACTTTAAATAGCCAAATCCTCAATAAGAGATTTTTTTAAATAAAGCTAGTATTGGGGGTGAAGGGACAGGTGGCTCAGGAGCAGGAGGTCTCTGCTGACGCATCACTTGTTGGTTAACTTTTTATAGCACAGATCAGGACTGTGACTCTGCAGGCATTGGCTGTGGGTCAGCTTTGGTTAGGAAAAAAAAACTGGTAGTTCCAAGAATATATACTTGGGTTTATAGAGTATTTCTGTCATCTAGAGGTTAAATGAAGCAGGTGTGTCTCATTTTTTTTTAGCAAAGAATGTAGACAAATGCCATACACTTAATCAGAAATTTAATTACTCCAGGATTAATCCGTTCTACTCTTTAGACTCTTTTTTTCTTTTGACACCCCCCTCAATATGTATATATTCAATTTAATATCCGCATACTCAGTTTTGCTTCTATGAGGATATATTGGTGACTCATAACTAGGCAAAGGAAGGATAACACCAAACACATAATGATAGAAAAGGAAAAACAAGAAGCATAGGAAGAAAGAAATATGACGATGGAGCCACAATGGGGATGTGTAGGCAGGGAAAAGATGAAAGTGGGAGTGATAGAGTTAGAGAGTGTATAAGTGAGTTAATGGTGGCAACAGAAGGGGTGGGGTGGGGGGGGGTAGGGGGTTTGGTGATGATGCCAATGGTGGAGAGATGGGTAATCGGCTCTTGGTGGTCACTGGCAGTTTGTGTGCTGTTAGTTTATGCCAGAGGCATCTAGCATTTCACTGAACTCATCCTGCGAAATGAGAAACCACCAGTGAGCATGAGACAAATATTGAATGAATGAAATTAATAATTTAAAAATACGATATGGGTTCTTAAAAAGATCTCATATAAAGGAACGGGAGGTATAGTGCAAAATGAATAGGTCACGGTTTGAATTTTTAATGAAAGAGCGTTCAGGAAAATGGTCCTATTTTCTTTCTGTATTTCTCTCTCTCTCTCTCTCTCTCTCTCTCTCTCTCTCTCTCTCTCTCTCCCTCTCTCTCTCTCCTGGCATACCAAGGACTTGTTGTAGGCAACTAACATACAGAAGAGCCAACGCTATTTTAAAATGCCAACGTTCTAATTAGAGCCTTCCGGAATTCTCCGCTGGTGACTCACGCCACTCTGATCACAGTTAGCTCTGCGGCTTTCCTCGAAGGCTGCCCTCGCAGGCGTCTCATTTAGTACCATTTTAAAAGCCAGCATCTTGTGGGGCTTTTTTTTCCCCTGCTTCTCTGCAATCGCTGAAGCTATTTGTCACAAACTAGACAGTGGAATGGCATAATAGCAAATTGTTATGACTAACTTGGTTATTAATTGTTGTTTATTGCTGCATGCTCAGCTATGCATTCATTCGCTTCTTTTCTTTAAATAATTATATTGATGTTCACATCAGAGTATACATTCACACCTCCAGAATTATAAATCCTGATTGTTAGCGCACTGTTACTACAATGCTGGAAGAAAACTATTGTATATGATGTCGCTAGATTTGCCGTTAGGCGATTTGTTTCTCATCAGTTGAATTAGGGAAACTTCCAGCAGGTCAGAAACTTCCAGCAGGTCAATGCCTTTGTCCACCAAACCAGTTCCATGATTATATGGTTTACATGGGTTCGAGTGGAAGATCTTGAGTCTATTGCTATAGATCTACATGATCTCCACAAAATAGAACAACTTTGGCATGAATGGGAGCACTGATTGCTCTCTGGGCCTCTTTAACCTACATCAGTAGGTTGTCAATTTACTCTTGTGACTGAATTAATAAAAATCTTTACAAGCACACTCAAGAACATCTTTGCAGAAGAGTATAGTTTACTAGTTTATTTAGATAAACTAGTTTAGTAGAGTTTATAGTTTATTACTAATAGTCTTTATATGTATTATCTTAATTTATATATTTCTTTACATATCCCAGATGCTTTTTGGAAGTTGTGGTCAGAGCGCAGGGTCAGCCATGATACAGTGCCCTCTGGAGCACAGAGGTTAAAGGGCAGCCTGGTGGCGATACTGAAGCTCAAACTCCCAACCTTCTAATCAGTAGCTCAACCACTGAGCTATGCCCTCTCTAACTTGGTCTTCTCACTTTAAATTTGCTCTCCAGGGAAAATATATATAATAATATTCATAAATAACATTCATACACAGTACTAGTGCCACTTTACTAGAAGTTTGTCATCCCTATTTATTCTGTAAACCCTGAGATTAATGACTCAATAGAAATTAAATTTTGCACACACAGTGGGAGTTCTTTACTGTGCTACCACAGCACATTTACACTCTCCTTTATTACACAAATTAGATGATTTATTTAGATGTCTCTTCTGCTATTAAAAGTAGGTGAATGTATTTTTTTGTAGATGAACTTTGCTATTAAATAAAAGCCAAGAGGTTAGACCTTGTGGTGCTGTAGGATTGATTATAGTCTTATAATTAATAGACGGGCTCATAGTACCTTTTTCTGCATATGTCTTTGTACTCAGAAACAAGTATTTCTTGTAATATTTTTCTTGCATATAAGAACCAACTACCCAGTGACAAAGTACTGGGGCAGTGATGGGTGGTTGCTGGTGGCAAGGTGGTCCTGGAAAAAAATAGACCATAGATATGAAACTGTATGTGTATGAAACACCCTTTGCCTTATCTAAATATACTATACACACTTTAAGTCACATATCAGAAAACACAAAATGCACTGTAGTTTTGTTTGTTGTAACCATCTGCTCCTGAGATGCATGTAAATGTTAGCTCGTCTTTTGGATCGGGCCAGCCTTTGCTCACAGATGTATCAGTGAACCTTGGCCGCCTGTGACCCTGTTGCCGATTTACCACTGTCCCTTCTTTGGACCACTTTTGATAAGATCCTGACTAATGCACACTCGGTAGAATACAGTTTTCGATTTTCCATGACCCAGTCGTCTAGACATCACAATTTGTCCCTTGTTATACTCGCGCAAACCCTTACGCTTGCCCATTTGTCCTGATTGGAACATCAACTTTGAGGAGAAAATGTACATTTTTAAATCAGTCATCTTTTCAAATCAGTAAACATAATATATTCCTCCCACTAATATATTAGTCTAATATATTCATCCCACTGTCAGGTGCAATGATAAAGAGATAATCAGTGATATTCACTTCACAGGTCATAATGTTATGCCTGATCTGTGTATATTTTATATATATATTTTATATAAACCCTCACCGTTCCCAACATTTTTTTAAAGATTAAACTGGTCCATGGTGTCGAAAAGAGATTGGGAGTCTGTACTATAATAGAGTCTGCACTATACTATACTGGCTGAGCATAATAATGGTAGAACTCGTTCAGAGCACCTTTGCCGTTCTGTATTTTTTTACTGACACTAGATAAATTAATAATCAACGGGAAAAATGGAAATTGCAGCCGTCTGCGTGCGAATGGCTTGATGAGGCTAAACATTATTACTCTTGTGTTCACAGGATCCAAGAAGCAAGCACAAATTCAAGATTCATACCTATGGCAGTCCTACCTTCTGTGATCACTGTGGCTCGCTGCTGTATGGACTCATCCACCAGGGGATGAAATGTGACAGTGAGTGAAATCCCGCACAGCCTATCCAAACGCACATTTGCAGCAGCAATAAATATCCAGCAATGTACCTCTGCCTGTGATGAATGAGATATTCAAGCTGCACTGTTTAATGCTCAGGTTTCTATTGTTTAAGTTATCTACAGGCTGCATCCTCCTCGCCCCTGCCTGGGCTATCTTTATTGTCTGCCGCCAGCCACCTATTACCATTCAAGCCATCCAGGCTTGCTGATATGCTTACACAAATGTACACCTATCCCAATACAACTATTTGAACACAGAAAGCCATATATAAGTATTGTTCCCTTCTGTCCCCTACATGTGGGTTTAGTCTGGCTGGTGCAAATAATACTGAGCTCTCAATTCTGATTAATCAAAAAGAGGTAATTCATTTTCTTTAACGGTAATGGAGGCTGTAGAGAATATCACTCTCTCTCTCTCTCTCTCTCTCTCTCTTTCTCTTCTTTTTCCATTCCTCAGCATGTGATATGAATGTACATAAGCAGTGTGTGATGAATGTGCCAAGCCTGTGCGGAACAGACCACACAGAGCGCAGAGGACGCCTCTTCCTCAAGATCGAGGTCAGCGGAGACAAACTTCACGTGACAGGTGGGCATCCCGCGCTGCAGCCGCGACTGTGTGTTAGTGGTAGAGGTCAGGGGACGGAGATTTTGTCCTTGAGATTCAACAATGCCGGTGTAGTCTGTGGCTGTTTCTGTCAAATCGCAAACATTAATTAATGCCATTCATCATTTTTTTAGCTTTAATATTTCCATTAAAAATTCAACAGAACTGAAATCAGAACAAGCTAAATAATACGTTTACAGATAAATGTATAAGATACAACTCAATTTGGGGTTAATGCATGCTTCTTTTCTAAAGTCTTTACTTAGGAAGAAATATCGAATCTGGAGCCAATAGCTCAGTTGATGACTAATATGAAACAAATCTAATCAACATATTTAGGGATTTCGGACAATCTAGAACATGTTACAAGCTAGATTGGGTTTATTCAGTCTTATTATTAAGGGTTGGAGTCTAGAAATGTTGGATGAAAAATGGACGGATGCTAAAGGTTGATAGTTGTTCAAATCTATCACATAAGCAAGTATGTGAAAATTTTTTATTAAGTAAAAGATAAATAAACTGAATGACTCACATTTTAGATATTTCACATTTTGAGCTAAAAGACATTTTTATACATAATTATTTCATAATCTTGCATCCTATTTATTTAAAATCACATTCATGTTGCTGCTTCTGGAGTATAAATGCAGCTCAGTGGCAGACCGAGATGTTGCCGTATTACTACCTTTTAACGACTATTGATTAAATCTGCTACAGAACACATCTTTTTAAATCATTAAACATATTGTCAATAAAATTTTGAAGAAAAAAATCTTCAAACTTTATTAACAGGCACATATTTTAAATATAGTATATTTATGTACGAAAGCACAGGCATCATACATTCACATAGAGGAATTACACAAACACACACACACACACACACACACACACACACAAAATCATCCAAGCAAAAATGATATTTTTACTCTCTACATGCAGATTGTTGCATGATATTTTTTTTGAACGGATTCAGTTTCTATTCTTATTAAATCCTAATCATAAATTAGGGGAAATCCCCCATATGGACTTTTTATCTGATTCATGTGCCTGAGAGGATCTTTGCTCTCTTTTAGACTCTCTCATACAGACTTCACCATCTGTTTCAAAGCCTCATCTCCCTAATCACTCCTGCTGATTTTATGAGCACTAATACACACACTAAAACAGATTTCCACCTCTGTTTTCAGGACTGAGCGTGAATACACACTCAGGCATATGCTGCTTTGTGAACACAGAAACCACTGAATGTCAATAAATATATCACAGAGACAAAGGTCTGTGGACCTGACATGAGATTCATTTGTGTTTCCTGAACACCTTGTTCCGCTTATTGTCCCTATGTGCTAACCTCCACCCTCCAGGGAAAAATGTTTATCCTTCCTCCTTCAGGGTGTTAGTTAGATGTTAGATAGTCATGTAGGGTGAGGAGGCCTGGAGTGTCAGCATTCCCAAAGGTTCTCAGTAGGGATGCATATTTCTAATGATCACAAAGGAAAAG
Source organism: Kryptopterus vitreolus (assembly GCA_030449085.1). Lineage (NCBI taxonomy): Eukaryota > Metazoa > Chordata > Actinopteri > Siluriformes > Siluridae > Kryptopterus > Kryptopterus vitreolus. The sequence continues at coordinate 10,643,144 of JACRUU010000004.1, forward strand.
TTCCAACACTTTTTATACAGTGTTTTTATTTTTTTATTTGATCAAATGCAAAAAGCACTGAAAGTAACGCAAGTTAGTGCTGTTTTTACATGTATTTTATTCCACGCCTTTAGTATTTATATTTATGTGGGAGAGCAAAGGAAGAACTAGCGTAGCCAGCAGTTTGCCTGGGTCTTTTATTCACTTTGCTTATGTATACATTTGCACACGCACTCATACGCAGGCACGCAGTCTCTCTTCGCAACTCTCCCCCTAGGCGTTCTTTTCTTTCTCTTATGCTTTGCCCACTCATTGCAAGAGAGAAAAATGGGATTGTCTTGCCCTCCATTCACAGTTCGGCACTCGGCCACGCCCCCGCTGCCAGAAGTTATACATATATAATCGTTCTACATCAGGCCTACTAAATTCCCAGAGATTGTGTCTTAGAAAGTGAATTGCCAATATAGTGTATTGCCAATATATTATGGCCGAAATAGTCTTATTAGTACTAAACAGATTTGGTGTAATTCATTAGTATTGTGTCCAACTTCATTACACCTCACCTTAATAAATGCCACTTGATCTTGCCATCCAATTATTTGGCATTTTATGGTTTTACATTACTTTTCTGCACAACAGAAATAAATCCAACAGAAGCTGATGCTGAGAATACAGAGAAATTGTTTATGTTAAAGCGCTTTAGTAGTCTGAGACATGCTCAGTTTCCCCCTCACACACTAGAGCCTGTAATATCTTCAAGGAATCTTCAACATCCATTTTTAATGTCCACACTTACTGATACATGTCTTATGCTTAGGTCGGCCTTACTGGCAAGTTGCTATCGCTAAAGATGCTCATTAAATACCATAACATTTTAATTATCTGCTTGAGGAGATCTTTGATGGCAGCACAACCACCAGCAACCAAAATGTTTCACGATGCCCTTGAAAGGCTACTCACTCCAGTAGGAGGGTTGGCATTGACAAGTGCCAAAAATCTTGTCTGATATTTTATACTGTACTGAATAAAAGTGAAGAGGCCTGAAGTGCAAACTCTGTTTCACTTCATCTTAAAGATGTTCAATAGAGTTGAACACAGTTATATAGTTAAACAATTGTGGAAATTTGTATTTTGTCAACTTTTATATAAAACAAATCGCAAAAGTAATCTTGAGGTTATCAAATATTTACAAACAACAACTTTTATTTTGTTTTGCTTTTATTAAAGCCGCATTATGTTTGTAACTGTTTTCTATCCATGAAAGTATTTTTGAGAATTTATGAATAAAGACAATTTTTCAGACACATTACGTCTATCAGGAGTTAAAATAGGGCCTATAAACTAATCCAGGTTGATATCGCATGACTGCATATTGAAAACAAACAAAACAAATAAACAGTGTGTTTGATGCACTTTGGAGTGTATTGTCATTGACATTGATTTTACTCCGTACATGACTGATTCTTAATCATAATGAACACTGTAATGCTTTTTAGGTCATATTCTCCTTATTTAGCAGTCCAGTTTCATATACAACACCAAATGGTGGTAAAAACACCATTTAACCATATCTAGTTTATGGGGTTTGTGTGTTGCCATAGGAACAGTTTTTTTTATTTTTTTAAGAGATAAAATCTCCAAGTGATTATCTTGCAATTAGCATAATTCTGACATGAGGTGAATATGTTTGCCGTGGGTGTAGATCTCTGAGTGCTTCTGCTTTTGAGGGCTTTAGGTTACAATTTAACACGTTAGAGCTCCCACAGACATCAGGTGCCTTCCTTCTCTCTCTCTCTCTCTCTCTCTCTCTCTTTCTCTAATATGCTACAGTATCTCTCACTAATATTAACTACTAGATGCACAGCCCACCAGTGTGTGTTATGTTACGAGGCGGTTCCCTCTAGGGTCAAAGTTGGGACATATTCAGTTCTCCACAGGTAGCATTTCTCATTCTGTTAAGGCCTCCCTCTCTTCCCAGCAAAGTGGGTGATCTTTCAGTTCAGAGCTCCGAGTCAAAGTTGATTTAATCTTCTGAGCCAAGAGTCTAGCAGAATGGCTGCACTGCACACACATAGCAAACAAAGTAGGGAGATTAGATTTCTGGAGCTAAACACAAGACACTGATACTCACTGAGTGGCACCACCATCTTTAGTGAACTTCTAGCTCTGAAGGAATCAACGCAGAGGAAAAATGGAGATAAACAGCACCAGTGCTGAAAAATGATTATGATGTGTCCGTTTTGAGCATGGGAATCCTCTTTGACCTTTCCTGCTCTGTTAGTAAACACTGGACGCGATCCAGTCTGCTAAAGTGTCTGATGTTTGGCAGGTTATATAATAATACATCTGGAAATTGTCAGTTTGTTTTCAGAAAGATTTAGCCTTCCTTGCAGGGTCATAATGAAAAATGTCAGTTCGTAGGAGATTTTCTGAAATGCTAATGCACCATGAGGTGGTTTGAATTTTTACGAATTGTAGTTTGTTTTGTTGTTGTTGTTGTTGTTTAAAACAGAAAATAAGATTTACAGATTAGCAAGGTTCATATGCATTGCTCTTTTGTCTGCCTGATTTAAATCTCTGGTCTCTGTTTTTTTGGGGGGGAGCTCCTGATCAGACGGTCGGAGCCCCGATATCACCAGTCTGCCACTCATGAGCAAGGCAGTTAACCATCTGTGCTCCAGGGGCGCTGTATCATGGCTGACCCTGCGCTCTGACCCCAGCTTACAAAAACAAGCTGGGATATACAACGAAAGAATTTCATTGTGTATTATGTATATATAGAAAAGTTATTTGAAATTTCTCAGATTTAGTTTGCAATTTGTTTTTAGACGTAGCCTTCCATAGTAAAAGTCTTTAAAATGAAACCAAAAATAATATACAGCTTGAAGGCACCACAAAATTGTGTGATTATTTATTTGTTGTTAACAAAACCTGATCTCAAATGCAGACTGATATTCTGCATAAACTTCTGTAAAGGTAAATAATGTCAATATATACTGCATTATTAATATGGCAAAACTTAATTACACATAAATAATGGTCAAGTAAGTATTATTATGACAGGGACTGCTTAATGTAATATTATAGGTGAGTACATTTATTTAAATTTAATTTATATCTGTGAAGCACTTTTAACAATGTACTTTATTCCAAAGCATACATTTTAGATTCATATATTTGTCTTTTTACAGTTATAGGCAAGGTTAAACTCCATGAGATAGTATGAGGAAGAAATATAAAATATCAGAGATACAAATATAGAAAAGCGTATAAAAAAGCATATAATAGCAGAGATCCCCATTTGGATGACTCTGTTCATTATAGTCTATATACATAATATATATATATACATAATATTAATTAGAACAGTGTATATGTGTAAGTAATAATATGTGTAAGTTGCTCATTGTGCAGTTGATGCTCAACCACACCCACAATATTATTATTACATTATCATAATTATCTGTAATCTTTGAGAAAGTGAATAAAGATGCAGAAATGTGACAGAAATCCGACAGTGACTCATTTCGATATTGTAACAAATATGCTTTTACTTTCCTTGATACTACGGTATTTGAAAATTCACAACATAACCAAAAGTATTGGGTAACCTGACATTTCTGTCAATATGTAGTTCTTCCGCAAAATCTTGCCGAAAAGTTAGAGGCACACAAATGGAAAGCTCTGACCTCAACCATATTAAACACTTTGGGAATGATCATCCTCACCCTACATCAGTCCTTGACTTTACTAAGGCCTGAGTAGCTGAATGAACACAAATCTTTGCAAGCACACTCCAAAGTCTGGTGAAACATCTTCCCGGCAAGGTGGATGTCATTATACCAGCAAATGGAGACTAAATATGAAATGGGATGTTCAAAAGACACAGACATGTTATTCATGTAGTGATTTAAAAAGAGCTGTATCATAATTCTTAATCCTTGCTTTTATTTTACTTGAATATTATGTAGGGCCCTGTGGATACTTTTATGTTGTAGGGTCTTTGAAAGATGTTGGTCTCCCCCTCTTGGCTTTGAAGATCACTGCAAGGAATTTGTATAAAGTATATTTAAAGGTTACTTACTATGTGCTTAAATGCTTAAATGATATCTAACCTACCTCATACCAGTGCTTAGTCATTTAAAATGGATTTCTTATATATATATATATATATATATATATATATATATATATATATATATATATATACAGTATCAGTATGCAAACTGTCAAAAGGCATATATAAACAAAAGTATTGGAACACCTGAATTTTTCAGCTATTTGTGGTTCTTACCCAAATGATGTATTATGAGTGTGAGACCGTAATTGCCAAAGTAGTTACAGCCTTAATGATCCTTAATGGGGTCTACCTGTTTCAATCCAAAGGTCAGTAATAAATAATGTCATTTATGTCATTTATCTCAGTATGACTCCCTCAGACTCCTAGAATGTTAGTCATTCTCTGTTCCCAAGTAGAAGATGTCCTTTGTCTTTGACTGATAAATTCCCATTACCCACACGATATTAACCTTGTGAACTGCACAAATCACGAGTGACACTTACAATGGCGCGAGGTTGCTTCCTGGTGCTGCTGTGCTTTCAGTCTTTCATTAGTGATTTTAATTCATCAGGTGCTGCTAGTACAGTTTTCTAATGAAACCTATGTACATTAATACAGTTTCATATTAAAATAAACTACTGTTGAGGGAACTGTGCTGTTGCAGAAGACAGGAGAGAATGCCTACATGTTACACTATGTGACCTTGACCTGATGAAAACATCATATGTTTGCAGGATTGGTTGGCAGAATATTAAGATTAATTTTTGTATGGTGCACTTTAGCACACTGGATTTTAAGTGATCATGTGAAAATAATAATCATGCACTAGTATTGAATATTAATTATAATATTTTTAATTATAATCGATATTTCCAGGAGGGTATAGGAATGTATTGCAAACTTGGATAAAAGAAAATACCTAAATTATAAGAAAGAATTGCATCGAAGTGGGCAAGATCAGGAGCAGGAAGGATTTATACAAGGTCACTTTTTTTGCTTCCATCATATTTGCTTCATGTTAATTGGAATCGAGTTTGGTGTGTGTGTGTGTGTGTGTGTCTGTGTGTGTGTGTGCTTTCTGAGGGCATCTCATTAACATTAATGCTGAAAAAAGTCTTTGTGTAGATCATACTGTCCTTTCAGGAATGTAAGCACACAGCTCTACACACTCACACATACTCACACACACACTGCTTTTTCTGCAACCTTCTAATGCCCATTGGTTGATCAAGGTTACCGTGGAGGCACAATTTGTTAAGGTTATTATGCCACAATGCGGCACCAGTCATTTGGCTTTTCTCGTTTTCTTTGTTTCATCATTGTTTTTGTCTCATGTCTGATTTCAGTAGCACTTGCAGAATTAGTCATTGTCACTATAGTAATAACAACACTGCCAGATCCCCGTATGCAGTTTTATCTGCTGTTCAGTTTAATTTGGAATCAAAGAGCATAGCATTGGTCATCTTTAATTAAATCTCTATTATTTTTTTTATTCTTCAGTGTAGCCATTTATATATTTAGTTTGGTAGCGCTGGCATAATCAATGTAACATTTGCCAAATAAATCAATTCCTTTTTTGCATTTAACCCCAGCATTAATTACAGTATACAGACAATAGTATTGGGACACCAGATTTTCACCAGTTGTTTGTTGTCCTTCCCCAAATTGTTACCATAAAGTTGGAAGCACACAATCGTCTAAGATGTCTCTGGATGAGGACCCATTAGATTTTCATTTAAATTGAACTTGAGGATCCAGACCTTACATGAATGACGATGTCCGTGGGCACAAAGCAGGTTCCACAATGAGATGGTTTAGATATGTTGGATTTGAATCGGAATTAATTGGAAAGCTGACTTCACCCCAGGCCTCCACCCTTTATATCATTTCCTGCACCCTTGTGGTTGAATGAGCAAAGATTTCCACAACCGCACAATGAAGGCATAGTTTCAGTGTCATAGAGTCAGAATGACAAGCAGCCAATCAAAGATGTAAAGCTGGAGACCCACCTACTCCTCAGGATTAAAACAATTTCAATAATGTCCAGATAATTATAATTCAAATACAAATTGTTGACTTCCACAGAAATATGCCAGCTAAAACTAATGTAAACTGACCCAAGGTCAATGGTCTGCATCTACACTGCATCTGTGTACTTGTGCTTTCTTCACACTCAGTTGGTGAGGCCAGAAACCTGATTCCCATGGACCCTAATGGTCTGTCAGACCCGTACGTGAAGCTCAAGCTGATTCCTGATCCCAAGAATGAGACCAAACAGAAGACACGAACCATCCGCTCTTCTCTCAACCCCACATGGAATGAGTCTTTCACATTGTGAGTTTGATGTATAGATTTGGATGTTAGGACTACGACATGTATGATAAGATTTTAATTGTGGTCTTGTTTTGTATCCGTGTGTTCGAGTTTAGTAAGCTAAAGGCCACAGATAAGGATCGCCGGCTGTCAATAGAAGTGTGGGACTGGGACCGGACCACCAGGAACGATTTCATGGGCTCCATGTCATTTGGAGTCTCAGAACTGTTTAAGGCACCGTTGTGTGGCTGGTAAGTTTGCATCATACCGACATGTGTCTACAACCTCACTTGTGCAAAAGCAAACAAACTGTAGGACTGCCAGACAGAAACGAGTGATCCCTTGAGCAAGGCGCTCATTCTAATAAACAGAAATACCATTCCATAACAACCAGTTATCTTGTTTGTTTTGCTAATGATCCTCTGTTTATTTCTGAGCTCATGCTGACTCCTCTTTCTATCATGTCCTCGTCATCCTTGTCAAATCATAACCCTTCTATAAATATCTGTACCTGTAAAAATCCTATACTTAGACAAATTCCTTCTGACATTTATTATTAAAGCAGACAATACTGCGCATGCTGTAAACCCGGTAAGGATGTTTGTTCTAAGATTTTTTTTTCCCAAAATCTTAAAGTTCAGTTCCTGAGTGGTATTACTTTGATTCCACGCATTTACAAATTACTGTTTGCGTTTGAATGATGTGTCAGCCATCCATTTCCTGGAGTGCGAGGGTGCGTTGTTCCAATTAAATCTATATTGTCAGTCTGACTCAGAGGGAAAATATTACTGTTAGTTGCACACACACTAACAGTCAATGGTTTGTACACATATGTTTGCATTGTAGCTTCTCACATCAAAACTATAAATGCAGCAGGTCTCTTATTTTTAGTGAGAACTTTCTGTGTTCACACACTGTACTATGCTCAAACCGAATAAATATTTCCTTTCTATTTAGGAGTGAATAACATCAATGCTTTCCACCCTCTGTATCAGATCAGATGTATTCCGACTATTATTTACCGTATCAGTCAAAATATTCATTCTAATCACTGCTTATACTGCTTCTAACGGTGTCTATGTAATATTTAGATCTGTGGGAAACAGTTTGTGATGTGTTTAAGACTTCGTTAATAAAGCTGAATGTGTCCCCTGAGAAGCATTTTGATACAGTATTAATATTAATATGTTCCAAGCCTCATTATGATTTCAGTTTAACTTGTGAAAAACCTGAATAACCTGGATCTGTGGAGCTCAGTCTCTTCTCAGAACTGGAGATGAGAACTCTCTTCTCAGAACTGGAGTCTGTGATGAGAAAATAATAAGTGTAATATAAGTGACTAATCAAAATTCAGTTAAACTATGTAACACTAAATGCCTCGTGCCTCTGTGTTTATGAGATTTTAATCAACTACATACTGTAATATTTTATGTAGTTTTACATAATAATAGATTTGTGTTTGCTTTTTGAACATCCCATTCCACATTTAGTCTCTATTTCCTGTTATGTCCTCAACACTTCTTGGAAGAGGTTTCACTAGAATTTGGAACTCAAAGATTTGTGCTCAAAGTTTACTAGCAAACTTTTGTAATGACAGCCTATAGTTATCCATTTCCTTAGTTGTTGTCTAGCTGGCTCTGATTATTATATTCGATTTGAATATGAATCTGTATGTCATTAATAAACCTTATAATAAGCGATACAGACTGAATTAAAGTTTAAAGCAAGTTTCATTATCTGTTTGTTTCAGAGAAAATCGTTTCACTTGTTTGTTCTCCTTCTTTCAGCAAGCTTAGTCAAATATGTATAACGTGTTATTTTAATTGCATCTTTTTCTGCTCACAGATGACTTGTCTAAGATTTTCTTTCACTTTTATTGGATTTAATCATCTGAAGGAATACTTAGGCTTCTCGACTCTCATGGGTCTTGACTATGACTAGGTTGCCATGACGACAGGAAGTGCAAAGAAGGGTTTAACTCTGCAAGTCATTATAAAACTAGGGCCTGCTTATCTCTGAGGCTTCTATACAAGATTGTTTATGAGCCAAAAGGCTTCAACCTTGATGTCTGGCACCAAGATGGAATAATGAGAAATAAAACCAGACCAAGAATTGTACACATCTTCGTGTTCATCTGTTAAGCTTTAATTAATATGTATGTGTGTGTATATATATATACACACAGCATTTTTCATTTTCCTATTTTGGATAGTATAATACTTTAATTTTTTATAACTTTCCCATGCTCAAGTTTCCCCCTCAAGGCTCTACTCAAATTACCTATACAACTTACATCATTTTTAGCCTTTACGTTACACTTATTATCAAGGGGGAAAATACTGTTGAGTTTTTCAGTTGTTTTGTTTCTATAAAATTGCTGTCGGTGTATCTGCCCCTCTGGGGTTTATGATAATATTGAAAGTGCAGGTCCGGAGGGATACAACTGTGTTCTAATGCACCACATAATCGTTAAAAATGTAGTTTGGATGCCATTGATATGTTCCTAGACAGGTGTAAACTGCATTCTTACCCTTAGTTCATTTTGCCTAGTCGGCATCATGATTTGTGTTTGCTTGGGCTCTGTCTGAAGCTGTAATCTAAATAAATCTGATTGCTAGGCATGATTACATCTATGTTTCAAAATTGGGCTTGGAAAAAAAAACGCTGCATGGAAAGAAGGGTTTTGCTGAATATTAGCTAAAGGTTACTGGCAACCTTTGTATGCAGTTTAAACAAGAGTTTAAGCATAATCTGCAACCCAAGAAACATCTCAATGAAGAGTTCTAGGCTACTTTTTTTCTGAGCCCTATCATTGTCCGCCATGTTTTCAACTGCACTGTTACAATTACAATTAACTTACAATTAAACTGAACAGATGATGGATCAAGGCCTAGCTCCAAGGACCAACAGTGGCAGATGGGACAGATAGGGCTAAAATCTGCATTGCTGAAGTCCTAAACACTGAGCCACCACTTTCGTTGCATGAATTCTCTGAATTTTGGACATATCTATTCACTTTACAATAATGTCATCATACTTAGAAAAAACATTATTTTGATTGTCCATGTGCTCAATTAATTTGAATTCTTATATTAAATTCATATTAAGTTTTATGCATATTGAAAGCAATGCTGGTGGTCAGATTTAGACCCACATTGTACTTTCTTATGCAATGCACACTTTATTGCAACCAAGCTTCTTGGGGTTGTTTTACTCCATCCATATTCACATGGGTCTGCTGTTTATCTTAGTCTAGCTTACAAATTACAAAGCCTTAATGCTGCAGGCTTTAATACACCAGTACGTAAAGCCCTTATCTGTTGTAATGAGCCAGCACTGGTATAACAATTCTACTGTAAGAGAACACTTTAGCCTGATTTAGTGCTCTTTTCTCAAGTGTGTGTGATTGTGGGGTTTCTGCACCAGGTTTGTATATATATATATATATATGTGTGTGTGTGTGTGTGTGTGTGTGTGTGTGTGTGTGTGTGTGTGTGTGTGTGTGTGTGTGTGTGTGTGTGTGTGTGTATACATGTGAGTGTGTGTGAAAGAGATCGAGTTCAAAATATGCTCTATTTTCACAGTTTTCAAAGGCTGATAAGAATCATTAACATTTACAGCATTTGGCAGATGCTCTCCTCTAGAGCATGTTATATTTATTTTATTTACATTTGAGCTATGGTTAGGGTCTTGCTCAAGGATACCACAATTGGGCCGATTGACAGTGTAGGGTTTGAACTCATGACCTTCTGATAAGAAACTACTGATACACCCCATTTCCAACCCTTGTCTCTTCAGCTGTTACTTACTTATTCCAAATCACTCAAAGTATTAATAATAACAAAACCATGTTTACAATCCATATTAATTAGACATGCATTATATAGACAATAGTGTGGACTTGGTGTTCATTCTGTGTTCATTCAACCTGAAGGGTTTTCTCGCAATTTCCTCCCCATTGTGATGGGAGACTCAGGGATTTTAGCCTGTGTATTACCTTATATATGTCACAGTTGAAAAACCTCCCTGCTTCGGATAACCAGAAATACTACATAAAATATCAAGACCTACTTATTTACTCGTATAAAATTCCAAAAGTGCAAATATTGTAATGCCTATTGTCATGTCATTTTGCAGCCACACTGTAATTTTGCAGCATTAAGTCCGTGAACCTGTGCATAACTTACCTATTTTTTTCAAAATAAATATTAATAGTGTGTTATAATTATGCTCAGGCCTCTATCATAACTAATGGCAGGTCACTGAGCCATGTGGCATTTATGATACTGCTATTATGAATAATAAATGATTTATACCATTGCACTTATTGCCAGAGGCAAAGTGATTCTGTATAAGAATTCCCTGCTGCAGTATAAACCGTGTGCACTGAGCGGGTACCATTTCTCTCAATCAGTTTATTCATCAAGCATTTAAAGGAGAAATGTCAATGCTTTTGTATTGAGTTGCTTTGAATAAGCAGATTTGGCAAATTAGTGAGTATAAATAAAACACTACAACTCTCAATTTTCCTCTCTCACTCCCTCTAGGTACAAGATGCTGAACCAGGAGGAAGGTGAATACTACAATGTGCCGATTCCTGAAGTAGATGATATTAATTTGGAACTCCGGCAGAAATTTGAGGTAAGAGCAGCTTTACTCCAAGTTAAAGCTAATTTAATTTTCATAACATTTGCTTTTCATTGCATTCATAGGCAAAAGACTGCTCTCAGCACTGTACTGTCTTAAATTGTAGACATCTGAGCATAAGATTTATATGTGCTTTTTGAACATCCCATCCCACATTTTATCCCTTTTGCTGTTATAATTACCATGAGTATACTATGAAGATGCTGCTCAGGATTTTGAAATGTGCTTTTGGCGATATCTGCACATTCAGCCACAAGGACGTTACTAAAATCAGAGACACAATGTCAGGCTGGAATAGGTTTGGGTCTCTGAGTTCAAGTGACGTGAAAACATTCATATCCATATATATTACAATTTTAGGGCCTCCACCCTGATAATAGTTTGGTGAAGAACCATATACAGACCAGGACAAAACTGTTTTCTACTTTTCCATTAAAGGGAAATAAATGATATAACTTGACACTGACAAAGGTAATAATAAATAAAAAAATGCTGAACATTAACTAATGAAAATCAGACAATTCTTATGGATTGTGGTTCAACAATGAAACTGAACAAAATGATGGTACCCCTTGAAAAGATTGAAATTAATTCAACGATAGGAACATGTTGAACTAAAATGTGCCCTTTAATTAGCATCACAGGTGTCTTAAAACATAAAAGTCAGTCTGCCTCTGAAAAGTAGTCACTGTGCTGTTTGGTATCATGGTGTGCACATCATTGGACATGAAGGACAGCAAGCTAAGGAGGGAGTTGTCTCAGGAGATTAGGAAGAATCTTAAAAGGTAAAGGCAATAAAGGTATCTCCAAGCACCATAAGGTTCCTGTGACTACAGTAGTTCATACTTTTCAGACGTTAAAGGTCCACGGAATTGTAGCCGACCTCCTTGGATGTGGCCACAAGAGGAAAATTGATGACACTTTAAAGAGATGGGTAATAATAGTAACTAAAGAGCTATATTAGTTATTAGTAGACAACCGAGAAGGACTCCACTGTCGACAGCAAGAAATGAAAAAGCTTATGGAAGAATGTAATTTGGACAGATGCGCTGGATGTTCACAGTTGCAAAAATCAAGCATAGAAAGAAAAGAACACTCTACCTACCTACTGTGAAACATGGAGGGGGATTGTTTATGTTCTGGGGCTGCATTGCTGCATCTATAATGAAATCTCAAGGCTACCCAGATATTTCTGTAGTGATATGTGCTGCCAAGTGTCAGAAAGCTTCGTGCTAGTCACAGGTCATTGGTCCTCCGACAAGATAATGATCCAGAACACACAGATAATAACATCCTATAAGAAAATATTGGACTGCTCTAATGTGGCCTTCTATGAACCCTGATCTAAATCCTATTGAACATGTGTGGAAAGAGCTGAAACATGCGGTCTGGACCATACAAACGTCAAACAGCTAGAGCAGTTTAGTCATGAGAAGCAGGCCAAAATACCTTGACATGTGAATCTCATTGAGAAATCACTCGATTGTGGTGATACAATGGAGGGTCCAATAATTTTTGTCCAAATATTGTTGTCAGATATTTCAGCGACTTTTGTGGGTTTTTCTTTCTATAATGGTTGCTTAGCAACAATACAGTGTATTTCTTCAACCATAAATGATTGTATAATGTATAAAGCTGGAGCCAAGGGTTTTGTGTTTGTTTGTATTTTTTTGTGTAATCTATTTCTCTGCCAATACCAAATTGCTCATCTACTCCCCAAGTCACCAGCATGACCTGAGCACTCATACAGTACAAGTTTACTTGGTGCTGGCATTAGTCTCTGATTTTTTCTCTTATCATGGGTCTAAATATTCCTCCAAGGCCAAGAGAACAAACATACATGATAAAATCCAATGTTACAAATGAGGAAACGGAAAACTATTTATGTACATTATACCAAGTGTGATTCCTTGATTATAAAAAGATCCCTGTACTCCTGAACCATTACTTCAGTGTTAGACAAGGTGCTTTTATCCGGTATAAAACATCTCAAACTGTTATATCTGCACTGCTTCAGATGCTTTTTTCCACGTTAATATTCTTTTCCATGTCGAATGTGGCATTGACGTCCCTGAGGTGCCAGCACATCATTGAATACACTTGCATTACCATGGAAACAAGACCGGGCAAAGGATGTGTTAGTAACTTATTGTTGACAAAGCTGACATAATGCTGTTCTGATGAAGCCAGGCCTAATTTCTTTTTTTTTGGCACGATATTTATCATACATCTGTCACCAGCATTAGATCTCTGACAGAATTTATTAACTAGATTAGTATTCTGTAATAATAATAATAATTATTATTAATAATAATAATAATAATAATAATAATAATAATATTATATTATTATTTATTATTATTTTTAATAGTAATATTCACTACCTTGAGGTCTAGTGAGGTCAAGGTGTTCTGCAGTGTGCAAATAAAATGCAAGGTCTGAAAGAGAAAATGTCCTGAATTTGAATATGTGCAATAGTATGTGTATATATCCAATGGCTTCTTGCTGTATAAATATATAAATGTTTATCTCAGATTCTGGGAATAGCAATAATGCAATATCCTGCAAATTAACAGGAGTTTAAAAGCACTAAAACTTATATATATAGAGAGGCATCACAAAATAGTAGAAAACTTAGAGAAATATATATATAATATATAACAAAATATACATAACAAATACGATATATAATATATATATATATATATATATATATATATATATATATATATATATACATAGAACTATATATATATATATATATATATATATATATATATATATAGATATACATATTTATATATATATATATATATATATAACATGTGAATACTATATACTATACTATACTATACTATACTATACTATACTATACTATACTATATATACTATACTATATACTATACTATACTATACTATACTATACTATACATATGAATACTATTTTCATATACTGGGGATTTAAACTAGACAAGCATAATGTAAGGTGGCATAATCAGTCATACAGCTACAAAACAGCTGAAAAAATATGCTTTAAACATGAAAATATATTTCTGGATCAGCGAGAATGCACTTTCTCGAGTTATAACTGTAAAATAAGAAATTTTATCTTATCTTTACTATCTTTGCTGAAATTTCTCAGTGTTCATATGTTTCTAAAATTTATTTTTAAGGTCACTACATTGGGTAATGCATTTCAATAATGATAATGAATAAAAGACCAGAAAACTCTGAATGAGTTTCTTAGGGTTTAGAACACACATGCCATTGTGTTCTTAACCAGTATATTAATCCACAAAATCTATGTGATGTGGATATGTAGGCATGTGTGCACTGTTGTACCACTGTTTTTTTTTTTTTGGTTGGTTGTCTTTGAACAAGTTTATAAAGACAAACCAAACAATATAAGACTTACCGCCTGTATCTATAGAGAACAATATTCAACATAAATATGGGTCATGAATAATAAGAGTACACAAATTTACAATTTAAGAAATCAGATTTCTGCTGTCTTACATGCTTTATCACATTTTGTAACAAAGTTTATAAATATACCTCGTGTGAGACTGATATCATTTATATTTGTGTATATTTGAGATGGCAGTGCCCTTTTTTAATAATTAAGCAAGTTGCTGCACTTCATGCACTTCAAGTGTCATGGACAACTTCATGATGCGTCAGTGGATGCTTTAGGTTACACACCAATTATTTCAGTGAGACTGTGGACACTTTCTGTAAACTTCAAACTTGCTGTTAGTTATGCACAAAATGAGGAAGCAGGCTGCGTTAGACCTGCAGACTTTATGTTTTAGTTTATGCTTCAGCTTTAACCTGCCATCATTGAAGGTATTCGGTGACAGCCAACAATAGTCACCCGAGGCAGAAATACTGTACAGAATACAGAAGGATTGTGACCAAGAATTCAACAGTTGCAAATGTGTCATTTAAAATCACAACCATCTGAAATCAGGATTTAGTTTGTACAGAGTTATTATTGAGTATACACATAGAGTCTCTGACTGTATGACAAGTTTCCAACATGTGTTTTAACTCAGTGGTAATTCAGTGGTTAGAATGTTGGCAGGGTAATTTCCAGGACCCATGAGTGTGGCCCTTAACCCTCAACTGTTCAGTTATACAAAAGGTATAGTTGTAAGTTGCCCTGGATAATGGTACGTGTGACATTTATGCAATAAATTCAAATCTATTCCCTGATATACAGCCTAAAAAAATTATGTACAGCACATTCAACCATATTAATTGTTGAACCACATTTTTTTACTTCTATTTTGTCTCTATATCATTACTTTTGCTTTATAGCTCTTTTTCCACTCCTAATTAGTTCATAGAGATGTACACCATAGACTAACATTGCAGTTTTTCTCCTTTCTCTTAGGCCTGTCAGCTAAATATCCACTACTTAAAGGTAGCTTTTTCTGTTCTCTGCTTGCTCCCTCACCCCTGCGATCCTTTTTTTTCTTTTAAATATATCCTCTCTGATTTTTTTGTTTGTGGCTGTGACCACTGCAAAGAAATCAGATTTACTAACAATGAGGCAATCAATGATTTATTTATTTATTTTGTACAGGATTGCAATGCATGCACCAACACACTTATGAAGCTGCACATAGACACACAAACATACACACAGGCACACACGCCCACACACACGCTTGCAATTGTTAGTAAAGACGCAGCCCACAGATGCTGATGGAAAGGTATATTACTGTGTAATATACCATGTGCAGAAGTGGTCTGCAGCATGCTTTCTATCCAATATTACGCAATGCACTCAGATGAAGCATGCCTCAGTGCGCACGCACAAGTAACAAAACACTACAGTATTCCTGCCCTTTATCATACCTACAGTATTATAATAAAAAATAATAATCTATGCATAATGAATATAAAATAATTGCATCAATGTTCGTTACTGTATATAATGCTGAATGAAGTTTAATTATGCATGCCTACGGAACGTGCACTTTCATGAGATTAGCACTAGAGGGCAGGACAGGATTTTGTTTGACAGATTAAAACGTTGCCATGTCTAAGAGACTTGCATACAGATGAGTGGTATTCCTTGTATCTTTATATTCATTTCATATATTTATAAATGATGTTGTCATGTGACTGATTTCTGAATCACTGATTTCCGTGAAGCATTTCAATTGCATTAGACTGCTTAATAAAACCGTTTTCTGAGTTATGGATCAGAAGGTCATGCATGTAAATACAAGCATTACCACACTTTCATGGTTGGGTCAGAGAGCAGGATGCTTCAATATGCTTGCATCTTACACCAAGCAAATATACTCTATGTAAGACTTTAAAGCATTTGGCTTTAAAAAAAAAAAGAGAAAAAACATTTCTGGCCAAATATTTGAATGTTTACCATGTGATTTTTCATACTGGAAAAATATCATTTGTATCCTGAAAATTGCATTTCTTTTGCATGTTCATAAATATGAATAGTACACTTATTTCATATTACAATTCTCTGACATGGCGGGCCAAATCAAAGATCACCAAGAACCAACCTTTTAGGGCATCTCTGCTTTAGACAAACATTTAAATAATTGAAATCCACTTAGTACATGCACTTATTGCTTATTATTAAAACTGCACAAAGTTTGTAGTTCATTATAGGCTTATGTTTTTTATTTTACAAAACTGAGGCAACACACATATCCTGTTGGACAATGTTAGTGGAATGACTCACCAATGATCACCAAGGAACAGCACTAACTTTCACTTATAATACTAACTATATTCAGTACACAGGCAGACTGTGAGATGATGTAGCTTACTGTTGGTATTTTTTTTTCCTCGGCTATTACAATACGTCTCTTGTGGACCGGTACACTTTGTCTTTATTAATCCTCCAGAAAGAGTTATAGATGCTGGAGCATATTATCATGAGTGAACAGAGAATAGATGATGCAGAAAATAAGCATTAAGTATATTGATTTAGTTGTACTGTCATCTCAGTGACCATTAAATAAGGTTCTGTAAATTGAATACAAATCAATGGAAAATGTGTCAAAGTGAGCCACAAGATGATCTGCTACAGAATTTGTCATTTGTAAACTATGTTTTGTACATACTTGGCGCCTTTTTTGTATTTATTAAGGTTTTTTTCCGCAATATTTTATGTGTTTGGTTGTATACTTTGTTCCGTCTACATCCTGATTGTAGTCTGTCAATTGATTACCTCTGGTCTTATAGAATGAGTATGTGTGTGTGTGTGTGTGTGTGTGTGTGTGTGTGTGTGTGTGTGTGTGTGTGTGTGTGTGTGTGTGTTGCTCCAACAGTTTCACATGTAATTGTTGTTAAAGCTACGTGAAAAGCTGTGGCTTTTCCAAGAAGAAGAAGATGAGAGAAGAAGAATGAGCGATCGTGTCTTAGGAGATGGAGGGTGTAATTTGAGGCTATAAAAGGTCCTAATTATCAGTGTCATGACGATGAGATGAAAATGTACACCCTTGGCTGAAAGCCCAATACAATACAGCAAAAATTGTATGAGTCAATGTGGACAGTATTAAAGGGTTCTCATTACTTCTTTATGAATCCTTATTTTATTTTCTTGTCTTTTTGTTTTGTATTTCTCCCTATGAGAGTGGAGAAAGGTCTTTAAAAACAAGAACAGGATATCAGCCAAATAGGTGCCATTAATTAATGTCCAGCTTTACACTGCTCTCTATTGAGCGAGGCCGTAATCCTGCCAAATGCAGTAAATGTATCTATTGATGAAAAATTGAAAAAAATATAGCTATTAATTGACTTGTAATGTAGGCTTACAACATGAGCTTGAAGGAAGGTTACAGTAAATAAAACAATCAATTAGTCACAACTGCGGTGAGACGACGCACATCTTAAGAGTACACATCACATAGAACCTTCTTATAGATGGTCTACGAAAGCAGACCATGCCAAGTTGTTCTTCTGGCATTCTAGAATATAAATCTCTCATCCAAACTGGACAGTAGAAATATTCATTGTAACTAAGGTGTCATAGTGTGATCGTGTTTTCAGTGGATTTAAGTTTAGGGGATAATGTGTAATAAACAAGCCTGCAAGAGCTTGATATACCTACTGCACAAAATGTGAACATTGATAGTGAATAGTGTAGCAAAATAAACTGTGATTTTGTTTGAGATGTTTTAAAGGTAGACTTGAATTTATTTTTGTAGAAAGCTAAACTGGGCCCAGGCAAGAAAATGATCACACCTTCAGACCATCGGCGCTTCAGTTTTCCCTCCAACATGGACAGGGTCCGACTCAACGACTTCCATTTCCTGGCACTTCTTGGAAAGGGCAGCTTTGGCAAGGTCAGCCTTCATTTCATCACTCAAGTCAGTGTTATTAGCGTCAGTGTTGTAGAGTCATTTGATAGAAGGTGGAAGAAAACAAATGACATTGAACAAATACACTACCTCATTTTAAGTGAGATTTAGCTAATGAAGTCTGGTATCTGTTAGCATAGAGGGGTGAACTCTCCCAAATGGGCTAACAATGAACGAATATAAGAAATAAGAACATATTAGCAAAGATCAAGTGAGATTGTTCTAAATTCTTTGCTAGTTTATAACCTCTATTACCCTCATATCATAGCTTTGTTTATTATGTAATTCTTGTGATAATTATTGTATATGTTAAACATGAAGTGGTTTACTTTTCTAGAACAAGAATACAAGAATTCTACTCTTTCAATTCACACCTCTTCTTAAGAGCATGACCGAGTCTGTGCTCTCCGTATAGGTAATGCTAGCAGAGATGAAGTCCACAGAGGAGCTGTACGCAATCAAGATCCTGAAGAAGGACGTTGTGATCCAGGACGATGATGTGGAGTGCACTATGGTTGAGAAGAGGGTTCTTGCGCTGAGGGACAAGCCACCATTCCTCACCCAGCTCCATTCCTGCTTCCAGACAGTGGTAAGAAATTGAATGAGAGACATTAATAAAGGCATAGGATAAGAGAAAGCATGGATAAAATAGAGGGTTGCAAAAAAAAATTTAATTAATAGGAAGATTCAACTGAGAAATACTAAGCTGTATTTGGGAAGTAACTAATGCATTAACTTTTACATGTTTTTTTTTTTTATGAAAGGAAACCTTTTCACAGCTTCCCTGTGTGGCATCTTGCATCTATTAATATACTATCTAGTGCATAGTGTTTGACAAGTGTATAAAATGAGACCTATTTCTAAAATTCCACAATGTCATATTCTAAGTTAATACACAAGTATTTGGGGTGAAATATATTTTCAAACTTTATCTTACTCAGTTTATTCTAGGGTTTACCTTGAACAGCATTTATGAAACCTAATCCATACATTTGGCATTTTGTATAGTCTAAGTAATGTCAGTATTATAGATTATTTCCTTTTCAAGGATTATTTACCTGCTCAACTACTGTGTGTTTATTTTCATGTAATTCATTTGAAATTGTTAGGATGACCTTAAATGAATAACATGAAAATTAACATACAGTGTGTAGAATAGTGTAGAACAGAGTGCCAAATAAACACAGCAACTATTCATTTTGGGAAAAAAAAACCTCTACATGACATCCTATATTATGAGAAATGTGTGCAGAAATGCTACAATAAAGATTACCCATCCATCTGTCACTATTATGCAGTTTCGCATGTTATTGATTAAACTCCCTATCACTTAGAGATCAATGAAAATGTGTGTATTTATACTGTTGTGCTAATATATATAAAACTAGTAGAAATCCATATGTTTGAGCTTTTTTATAAAATGATAGGTTTGGCTAATTATTGTAAATATTCTATAACTGTAAATATTGTTATTTTGTTCCTCTCTGACTTTATTTGCAGGATCGGCTCTATTTTGTGATGGAGTACATTAATGGAGGAGACTTGATGTACCATATCCAGCAAGTGGGCAAGTTTAAGGAGCCGCAGGCCGTGTAAGAGATGATTTCATTGTTGCGAGTGATGTTATATGAACAGTATGTGTGGTCACGATAAGATTTGTATGTGCTTTTTGAACATTTCCTCATTTAGTCCCCATTTACTGGTATATTAACTTCTGTCTTCTGAGAAGCTGAGGTGTCTCAATACTTCTGTCCATAGTGTAATAGTTTATTTCAGCCATGGCTGCTTTGTGTCAATCTAAATACATCCCTCCGTTTTTGCATTCTTTTAACTTCACTGTTTTAACTGAAGTGGAAATATTGGCAAAAGCAGAAGTGTCAAGTAATGAAGTACAAATGGTTTTTACTTCTACTCCTTACATTTTCATGCAATTGTCTGTATGTTCTACTCTTACAAAGAACCTCCTTACTTCTATTTCATTTTGGCTTGTTTTCATTGTCATCATTCAAAAAGAAAACAATGAATACGTAGCACTGGTTTGCATCATTTGGAAGATGTCTGCATGCATTTGCAACATTTACAATGGAAAGGTTACCCACGATTGATTTCTGTATATCTGCTCGTGTTTATCCGAATGTGTTTAGTGTATATTTGTATGTGTGTAGTGTGTATTCATCCTTCTGTTACTCAATTTTTGTAAACTAAGAAGAATAATGTAATCCATCAAGGATTTGTGTAATTCAGTGTAGGCAATTTATTTACTCCTATTTTTGGAGAGAAACTGGACATCGTTAAGGAAGACTTGCAAACTGGTATTCTAAAGCAATTGTTCTATATAAAAGGTATTGTTGTTGTTGTTGTTTTTAATTACTAATTTAATTAAAATAATTAAAAACATTTATTTAAAAAAAAATGTATTTAATATTATTAATTTAAGTAGTTTAGTTATTAATTTCATTTAATATGACTAGTAATACATGTAAGCTCACCTAATGCATTGTTGTTCAATGCCTAACACCCGATATTACTTCAATTTATTATATATAAGTATTATATAAGTTAAACTTTCAGTATACAGCTTTTCATTAGTTGATTTCATTCTTGATTTTGCTTGGTGTGCTGTAGAAACCTTATTGGCAACAAATAATCCTTTGTTCATTGTCAAAAGTATGTGTTTAAAACGTTTCATATTTGTTTAAATGGTGGCTGACTATGATTCTGAGAAAGCAGTAAAACTCTAAGACTTTTGTCTGTTTTCTTATCAATCCACGCTAATCAAATGCATTATGTGTTTGTAGGTTCTATGCTGCTGAGATCGCCTTGGGCCTGTTTTTCCTTCACAGGAAAGGAATCATCTACAGGTATGTCCTAGCTAATACTAAACGATCCTATCTTCATAATAATGGAAACCAAAATCGACAGATATTTTTATTATAAATATTCTATGATATATATATATATAATACTTATTTATTTTGAGTATGAGTTGAGTTTTGACTACATTTATAATTCATTATTCATATTTCAACATTAATATATCAGCCATTGGAAGTCTCCTTATTACTGCATGCTTCCTAGCACATTTTTTAATCAATAGCAGAGTTAAAAACAGACACATGGTGAGGTGATTGGCCAACAGCACATACAAAAAACAGACACAAAGTTCTATATTCTGCTGTGCAGCACTTTTACCAATAGACATCATCACAAAGCAGCTTTACAGGAAAAAAGGAGTTAAGAGAGGATCATATTTGATCATATGGTTATATAAAACCATTGAATCAGCAGATAAATTACAAAGTCATATTCATCAGTGAAATGCAATTTATAGTATATCATAGTATTGCATAGTAGTGCAAATTTCTACTATTTCACTGAAATCGGGATGGTTTTTTTCTCTTCTTTCACCAGTAGTGCATGGGGGATTTGGACTGATGATGGTAAATATAGATGGTCAGTTTCTATATTGTGTATTAACATGTGACTAGGAGTCTAAAAAAATCCTCAGGTTTGTTATTAATGCAAGGATGCTCACTGGGAGCCGAACGTGAATTCTGAATGTCAGGGTGGTTTGACAAATACATGTTGTATGGCAGGTGGCTGTTGACAACAGTATACTGATATGGCGTCAGGCTTCTGACACTGATGAAGATATATTATCACACCCTGATTATTAGGTCAGGATAGGAGAAAGAGGAAGTTCTTTTGAGCTCCTTTCTTTTATTCACTCCCCTGCTTTTTGATCCCTCACAGAGCAAACACATCTCTATGGTGCTGAAAAGATAAACACACACACACACACACACACACACACACACACACACACACACACACACACACTAAATTACACATACTGAACAGGGCTACAACAGGGATTTTCACGTGCAGTACCCACAAGGACAAGATGTCCAATGAAGAAATAAAAGACTGAAAATAGCTGCTCTGTAACTACGGTCATATACTTTTCTGATATATAACCTTCTCTCACCCAGAAAACTGAAAGCTCAAATAGAAAAATATTTATCCGTACTATATAAATATGGATTTCTGTATTAAGATTTGCTGTCCTTGTATAAATATTTTTTTTATATTTCGAAGCATAATTGAAATGTATTAAACTCTCATAAGTATATAAGTTCATGAGTAGGCTTAAAAATCACGTTTATCCGCCTACTGTCTTACATTTCATAATGGCCCTTATTTTACTCCACGTTTTTTCTACTCGTCTTGCTTCTTCCAGAGATTTGAAGTTGGATAACGTGATGTTGGATTCAGAAGGTCACATAAAAATTGCAGATTTCGGCATGTGTAAAGAGAACATGTATGAGAGCATGACTACGCGTACCTTCTGCGGTACTCCGGATTACATCGCTCCAGAGGTAAAACCTGAGGGAAGGGGAGGGTAAAGTGCGGTGAGAAGCAGTAGAGTCACAAATGATGTGGAACTAAATGATGAACAATGTAATTAAGAACTTTAAAGAAGAATTTTTACGTACCCCAATCACTTATTGGTTAGCTCATTGAGAGTCTATCATCATCAAGCACTGGTTTTCAGAATAAGAGCTTGGCTTTGTACTACGGCTGTCAATAGATTAAAATATTTAATCACGATTAATCGCTCGATTGCCATGAGTTAACCCATGATTAATGCACCATCGAACTCGAGCTAATTGTGACAATTGTGATAAATATATACATTTAATTCAAAATATCTCTCTTTAATAAAATAATTAATTATTTCATATTTATTTCACTCCGGAAATTGTTCTTTTTATTTGAGTTTGTTGTTAAGAATGTTCTTATTAATTTCGATTTGTTTTAGTTGTTAAATATGGTACGTGACTCCTTTGGTTTTGGTTGCTCTCCATGCAATCAGGTGATACATTTTGGTTACATATTCCACCCTGACGTTATAGCGGTAAGAGCGGCTGAGGAAAGGTCAATAATAAAATTAATGCCATTAAATGGAATTTGAAAAATTCTTTTTGCGTCTGTTTTGTAGATTTTTTTTGAGAAAGTAGAAGATTATTATTATAATAGAGAAAGTAAAATGAACACTCACAAGTGATGAATTTGGCAGTGAAAGCTAAACCTACTAACCCATCTTGGATCAGATTAGAATTGCAGAAAAAGATTGAAAAACAAGGCAAATTTAACATTTTCAACCTACAACTAAAATGTCATAAGAGTAGTACTGAGCAAATCCTGAATCTTTGGTGTACATCATGTTGTGTCAGTTTCCTTCCTTATTCCTTATTCAGTGCACACCAACAGGAGTCACCATTACTGTGAGAAAGCTGAAAACATGTTCCACACCGCTGCTTTCCACTAGCACATTTTTTAATGATCAGAATCAGTTCTATCTCTTTAGAGAATCTTTAGAGATTTCCAGTGAAATCATTCAAAAGTTGTTCATGCACATGTACTGTATGTCATATTGCTTTGATTATTCTGGGTGTCATTCTTAAAAATCATTCTCGATTCACTCTGCACTAATGGTATTTGTAGACTTACTACAGATTTCAGTTCCTACTCCCGATGTTTATTTGTTTCCAGCACACATGTTTGCACGTATCATACAGCCAAGTTCAGGATCCTTTTTTATATTTGCTGTTGTATTTGCCCTCATGAATTAGAATGAATAATATTTAGATATTACATTGCTTAAAATGAACTTGTATTTCTAGTGAAGTAAGAATTGGCTTGATTGGTTTACATTCTGCTAATACGGAACATCATACATCTTAGTGTCTATATTCAGGGAGTAGAGTGCAGGAGGACTAGCTCTTATTTAATCGAAATAGAATCCAAAGTCAGCTGATCTGCACCACTGTAACTTAAGCAACATTCCAAAGGACATACGTGAAGAAAACAGAAAACAGAAAAACAGCATGAATGATTCAAACTTATTCACATGTTGATATCACCGGGGCATAACCGTCAACATCCTCTCTGCAGATTATTGCGTATCAGCCGTATGGAAAATCTGTGGACTGGTGGGCCTATGGTGTCCTCTTATATGAGATGCTGGCTGGACAGGTATGTTTGTATATTTTTCAGCCTGACAGATCACCAAGTGTTCATTTCAAAGAAGTTAATTTCAAAGATGATATTCTGAGACACATGAAACTCACTACTGCATTTTGGGTGGAACCCAGACAGTATAAAGTGTAGTGTTTTAAAGCATTTGTTATTTAACCATATATGGATCAATCCAGTGAAAGAAACTGATCTTGCCATGTTAATGACCACTTACCATGATAAATGCACTTTAAACGATTAAAGTGCATGCTACAAATTTTGCAAATGAGATTATATCTTATATCCGTAGTTCATAACTGCTTCACCAGCTTTCCCCTTGCTGTGTAGGATGAAGCTAATTGTTTTGTAGCTTTAAAACATAAATTGGAAAATGGATGAATTTGTTCCCTAGCTCATAAGGAAAAAATAGTACAGTTTTATTGAATATTATTATAGGTTGCTATTTATACATTTATTAGATTATAATGACTTCACAAAATATGCTGCACATTAATGAGCATTTAAGTCGATCATAAAATAATTTGTCTTGTTTTAAAACTGTGATTATCCAACACTACCACCCAACCACCCTGACCCCAGTTCATCCCCCCGCGATGCTTGTACATAGTTAACTTCATTTTTTAAAAATTAATTAGCTTTACTGAAGCCCTGCTGTGATTAAGCTTGTGCTCAGAATATTGCTTTGGTCATATTTAATATCATGGGCTCACAACTCAAGAAAGTCTTTCTTAGGGTGTACTATATTTCCCAATTTATAACCCAGTATTACCTTTTCCTTTTTATACTTTTCCCTGCTTACTGTTCTTTGTGATCACTGTGCACTCGATATGTGTCAGATTACTTTAATCAAATGAAATAAAACAAGAACTAATATAAAGTCTATAATTTCAACCGGATTAGATATTACTAATTCCTTAAAGCTTCCTGTTGATCCCTAATTATTGCCAAATCAGTTCTGCAAACACATTCTGGAGCGTCTCCTCAAAGTTCTGCATCAACATTTCTAGTGACACACTACAAATTCTTTGTGACTCTAATTTAAATACATTGAAATGTATCCAATTTAAAAATGAACCTATTTGGGGGAAATGCAAGTGTTGTATCCAGGTGAGATAATCCACAGCCACATGAGGTGAGTCACAGAGTGCAAAAAGAAGCAGATAAAGGATGCTGAACAGAACAGGAGTAGATTTCAGCTTGTGGTTAAATGAATAGAATATTGAACTTACATTTATAAAACATATATTTTCTTTTTATTTATTTCAGGTATTTTCAGAAGCATTAAGACCTAAACATTTTAAAAATGGAAGGATATGATTATAAAAATTCAAATGTAAATACGGTTCAAAACACAGCTACAATAAATTGAATTCTTAGTAAACCTGTAGCTATTTTTTCACATTTTGAAACCACACACTATAAGCTGCAAATTACTTTGCTCCCGACCTTCTCTGCTCTTATTAACACTTTGAGACATTGCAAGAAATTCTAAAGTACACTGATAATAATGTTACTAGAAAATGTTTCTTTCCTGGACATGACCCAGTTGGCCTACATTAATGCGTGATAATCTAAACTGATTCCCAAAGCACTTACCTCATACAGTTACATAACTGGGTTTTTTTTTTCACCAGGTAGACTGGTAGACTTTACACCTCTCTAATGTGTTCTTTCACATTCTGGAAAAAAACAATGTTTCTGCCTCTGTGTTTCACGACAGCCCCCTTTTGATGGTGAGGATGAAGATGAGTTGTTCCAGTCCATCATGGAGCACAATGTTTCCTATCCTAAGTCCCTGTCTAAAGAAGCTGTGTCCATCTGTAAAGGAGTGAGTACAACACTAAACTTCCTTATTCCTGACCTTCACCAACACTGTACCCAAATAAGCATGTTCCGAAGTCGCCACTGTGTAATACTCTCCTACACACAGAATCAAATAATACAATTACATTTCAATTTCATTACCATGGCCAATTATGTGTTAAATACAGAAACAGTGCAATAATAATACCTTCCCAATCCGAATAATTTTATACAAAAATAAGTTCATCCCTATTTTGCAAGCTGGTGGTGACTGTGGCAAGGAAAATCTTGCCACAGGAAAAGACTTGAGGGAACCCATCCTCATCTGGATGACCCTGAATGTCCGTTTATTACAGCTAAACGGTGTTGAGGCCTGCAGTAATGGTGTTCAAATGCAGACTGCATTGTAACCTTGGTTCAGTGGGGCAGAGTCCAGATTTGACCCTTACATCCCTTACATAAGAAAAGACTACAGGTTAAAGGCTTGGCTTAGTGTATATGTTTTTATGCTCGACTTGGACACTGAGAGTGTGTCTGAGGTTGTTTCATAATTATGAGGCGTTGTAGGAGAAAGCTCTGCCCCTGCTGTAGTCTTCATTATTTGAAGTACTAACACACAGCCTGCACCTTTTGATTTAAGTAGGCATGGACTGTCATAATGGTAAAGCAGTTCACTCAGATACAGTAGTAGTATTTTAGAATCAATGCGAGATTTAATGGGAAGCCAGCAGGGGTTATGTGGTTATATTTCCTAGCTGGGGTAAGGACACTTGCTGCTGTGTTCTGGATAACCGAAGCTTATTAATGCATTTACTAGAACGTTACTGTAGTTTAATTCGAAATGTAACAAAAGTTGCAACAAAATTAGTTTTTCTGCATCCTATAACGACATCCTATTTCTAATTTTAACAATATTTCTGAAGGGAAAGAAGGCAATCCTGGTAATGATATTCACATGAACCTCAAAGGAAAGACTAGAGTCAATAATCACACCATGGTCTTTGACTTCTGCACACACCGAGACAGAAACACCATCCAACAATGCTATCTGCATGTGGTCCTAGTATAACTACTTCCGTCTTAACCGAGAGCATCATCATTGTTCATTTCTCTACCTGGTTTTTCCGAAACTTACAACTATGTACCCCCCCCCCCAAAAAAAAAAAGAAATTGATTCTGATGCAGCTCAATTTCGAAAAATATAACCTACATTTTGAGGGTTTGAATTTTTTTTTCCTTAGAATGTTAATTACAGTAAGTGCCAACTAGAGGCCAAATGAAAGTATAATCAAATGTAATCTGTTACTTTACTTTTATAAAATAATTGAAAAGTTACACTACTTATTACATTTTGAATAGGGTAATTTGTAAGCTGTAATCTATTACATTTCCAAAGTAACCTTCCAAACACTGTATGATTTGTAGTCTTGAAAAGGTTTACATTTACATTTACAGTATTTAGCAGACGCCTTTATCCAGGGCGACGTACAAGAAGTGCTTTAGGTCTCCATCTAAGGATAAATTCATTCATGAAGGGTAAATACAAACTTAAGTACACAATAAGCATAGACAGTTGAGGATTTTTTTAAAATATGGATTCCTGGACAGTGAGAGGAAAGAAGTGTTAGGATAGGTGTTGTTGGAAGAGGTATGTCTTCGATCCATGTTTGAAGGTAGACAGTGTCTCCGTGGTTCGGACATCCAGGGGAAGTTCATTCCACCACCTCGGTGCCAGAACAGAGAAGAGCCTTGAGTTTAGATTTACAGACGTGGACAAAATTGTTGGTACCCTTTGGTCAATGAAAGAAAAAGTCACAATGGTCACAGAAATAACTTAATTAAAAAGTAATAAAAGTAAATTGTTTTTCAAATGCTTCAATTCGATGTAAAAAAATAAACTCAAAAAATGTTAACTAAAGTCAGACATTGAGGCAATTTTTCCTGTAACATGAAAAAATAAACTAAGATTATTCCTTCATTTCTGTCATATTCTTTTAGCTAATGACCTCTCAAAGCACCCATGAGCAAAGCGAAGGGTGCTCGGCTTGTACCTGCACAGATTCCACCCTGTGCCAAGTGGTCAGGGCAGAAGGTGTTCTTTTCTTGAATGCTTTTTTTTCCTCTTGAGATTCTTGGGTGTTTTTAGCTGTGGACATTCTCCCAGTTTTTTGGGTGTAGTTTGGCATTGTCCTGTTGCAGACCCATGATAAACAACGACGGATGGTGCGATCTGACCAAGCTAAGGAGCATTTTTGTTACTCTCTAGATTTGTCATTCCTTCCAGATAGTCTTGAGATTTCTTCTTTTGAATAATATGTGCAACACTCACAGAACATCCGCAGAAACAAGCAAATTTTCTTTCTGATCAGAGACAGCCTTTCCTTTGCTTCATATGGTCCATGTCGAGTGTGGTACACAACATTGACTGGGATCGACTGGGCAACCACCTTCAATTAACCTGTGAGATTCAGCCACCATTCAAACCTAAAATTGTAAGTGTGTGCATGTAGAAGTGTAGCTGTGGAAAACCTGATCTTAAACTTCTGTCATACCCCATGTGTGGCTTATTTCACTAACTATTGTAACAAAGTTGTGTGGAAAACCTGTATATAGGACCATGTGATGCTAATTGTGTCACTTTTGAAAGCACACCTTCAATTAACATGTCCATGTCACAATTCTCTAAAACATCACAAAATGCTTTTGTCAGATTAACAGATTAAAGTTATTTCTGTGACCATTGATTGAATACCAACAATTTGAGGCATTGTAAAATATGCAAAGCACCCATATGGTCTGAAAGAGATATTAAGGAGCAGGCCTTCTTCCGCAGAATTGACTGGGATCGACTGGGCAACCGTGAGATTCAGCCACCATTCAAACCTAAAATTGTAAGTGTGTGCAGTGAACAAAGCAAATCTTATTTCACTAACTATTGTAAAGCCATTCTCTAAAACATCACAAAATGTGTTGTAAAATATGCGAAAGTGAACAAAGCAAATCTGTAAAGCCATGTGTTGCGAAAGGTCTGTGAATTGGAACCCTGGATTCAAGCCAGTCCTCCAGTAAAAGTGTAAATAGAATTAGAATATAAAAACTCAAGTATTAAAGTATATTAAATGTATAACTATAAAGCATAAAAAGTTGTGTATGTATCATGTTAATTTTCTCTGTCCTGCTACAGTATATACAAACACATACTGCTTTTAGAGCTATAGTGTAGGAAAAGTCAGGTTGTGTGTAAAATGTGGATTCTGAGAAGCTAGACAACAAATGTGAAAATACAAGAATTATAATTCGAAAGTTATATGACTTTGACACACACCTAGAAAAAAACATATGTAATTCTTTTTCACAGTGTGGCAAAGGGGCAGAGAACTTCGATAAGTTCTTCACACGCACCCAGCCCATGCTGACCCCACCAGACCAGCTGGTCATCGCCAACATCGACCAGAGCGAGTTTGCCGGCTTCTCCTTCATCAACCCGCAGTTCATCCACCCATCAGTGCACGGAAGTGTCGTATGAGACAGAACCGAAGAGTAACTTCCTACCCGCATCGATGATGATTAGATCTCTGTATATTGTTTATGACCCTTTAGCAGAGCTGTTTTGAAAGGTTTTGTGGGTTTTAAAAAACAGGATTACCAGCTTCACATGGTGCAATACAGTAAATAGGTAACAATGATTCTGAAATATCCTTAACGGTTTGATGGCTTTAGTGCAATGATACCTGATACCACCATAGCCTGCTATATATATATATATATATATATATATATATATCAATCAAGTCAAGTCAGTGTATATCAATATTGCAATATAAATGACCTGAAAGTATTTCACAAGGAAGTATGAGAATAGGGGTTAGTTGATTCAATTGAAGCAGTAGGAAAGATTCGAAATCGGACCGGTGAAATTGTTTGAATATAAATGACACTGGTTTTCATTAGTTTCACTTCTGAATCCAGCGCCTTGCCATTCTGTATGTACGAGGCATGTTGACATGCTTGACTTGCTTTATTTTGTCTTAGCGTTGTCAGGTTTCCTCTTATCTACTGCCATTTCTAGACTTCCTAAATTAAATAGACAAATATACACATATATATATATATATATATTGTATAGCGATATATATCTATTGATAAGCGAAAATAAGAAATATATATATTTGTAAATCGAAAGAAAATCAAAAATAAGAGATGATCTATTGTTATAAGCGTGCCAAAATAAGGGTGCATCAAAGAGATTTTATAACTCTCACTATGACCACATATTAATTTCATACTTATGGATGTTGCTTGTCACGTTTTTGTTCATCCAGACTTGGAATAATTTGTTTTATGCTACGGTTTGCAGCATGAAAGTCCTCAAATGTATGTTAGATTCTCAATAACATTTCGTTTGAGCTGTTATATGCATCAGCAAGCATGCTGTATACTGTACACCCAAGACAGGGAACAAACAGTACTCTTGGACAAACTGCAGATCTGCTTGACACTGAGCTGTTTCTTTATTTCATGCTGATCGATTTGTTTTAATGCACCTCCAAAACAGATTCATTTTAATTAAATTTAATATAATTCAGACAATAAAAGGTACCCACAGTGTGCATGCATTGTAGCCTAACAGCTAGCGCATAGTCTAATGTCCAGTGACAAAAATTGTTGGCTCCCCAACGCATTTTGCTGTTCTGAAAGTGCACAGTGCAGTTCTATGATGCATGTTTATTTCTATGTTTTTAAAGTCCATTAAAGAACCAAATAGACAGGCAACAATCTCCAGTATCGAACCTGCTTGCGTTATATCGTGAGACGGAGTGTGTTTCTGTACTTTTATCCCTGTGATAGATTCTGTGTTCCTCTGTATGCGCCGAAATTCTTCTCTCCTTGTTTTTCCGAATGCATTTTATTTTCTTCCTACATTCTTTGCTCTATATGGATACTTTCATATAAAGAAGTATGTTTACTGTTACATTAAAGCAACACTATATCAACCATTTTTTTTTGTAAATACAGAGGCTGTTTCAAAAGAGAATTAACGTTAACTGTAGATTTTATACCAAGAACTGAATGTGCTTTTACATTAGTTGGTTTCGACATATCTGTATGCTTTAGATAATGTGATTAAAGGAGGATAGTTTGGCAGAACCTTTGATAGCTTTGGTATTTGGCGACCCTTCTTATATATGTATTTCTTGTATTAATCTGCACTTTTTTTTGGCAATGTTTATGAGAGAATATAAACGACGAAGCAGTATCTAGGTACGGGCACAGTGTTTATACCTGTGCTCCTGCACGTTGTGTTTCTTTTGATCGTGTGCATGTGAGGGTGCAGCCGGGCAAAGCAGAGCATGTAAATTGATCCTTCAATCGATTTCAAATCTAGAAAACCAATCATCTCGAAGAATGACTGCGTCATGCCAAGTACAAAACCTGTGCCCTTTTCTTTCATGTTGGCATTTTTGTGTACGTCATTAGAATGTTATCATTGATTCCTTTATTTAAACAAACAAATATCAGATGAATTCATTGTCTTATTGGTGTCCATAAGTGTCCCATGGACTGTTCCACACTGTTGCAATTTTTTGCAAGCTATTGGATATTTCTGGATTTAGAATGTCATGAAGCTACACAAAATAGCCCAGAATATCATAGTAATGATATTAGATTTTTCGCAGGAAAATTGTTCAGTGAAAAATGCTTGTGTGCAATTATTGTCATTAAGTTGTTTAGAAAATGTTTTAAACTCTGGACATTCCACAGAGGAATTTTTTTTTTTATTATTACTAAAATTGAAATAATGTGGCATGGCTGTTTCTCTGCTGGAAGGCCATCCATCAAGTCAGTGACCATGTAAATGGGCATCAATTCGAGAATGTTGAAGGACATAATATATAAACCAGTAGATAGGACTTAAAACTCTTGTTTGAGGTTCTAGCAGTGTGTCTCTAATGGTACTAGTACTTAAATTCACCTTTATTATGAAACTCTGAATCTTTGTCCATTTGTTCTCCGTTCTTTTGTGCCATAAAAAGCTGTATGTCTGTGTGAATATAAAAAATGTAATCAGATTACCATAGAGAATGACCCATCAGGAATCCATTTCCCCCCAACCTTATACCTCAGGATGTTCCCATACACATGCACTATTAATGTGCCAATGATTTCAGTGAATTATTGTCCATTTGGATATTATGAAGTGGATTGCTCCACTTTGTTAATCAAATTAGGACAGAAATAACTGGTT
Source organism: Kryptopterus vitreolus (assembly GCA_030449085.1). Taxonomy (NCBI): domain Eukaryota; kingdom Metazoa; phylum Chordata; class Actinopteri; order Siluriformes; family Siluridae; genus Kryptopterus; species Kryptopterus vitreolus. Next base: position 10,675,581 of record JACRUU010000004.1, read on the forward strand.
TGGGTCCCTCACCATTCAGTAGCAGTGTTCTGATCACTGCATGGAAATGTTAACCCAGGCCAACTCTTTAATTTTTATAGCAATACAACGTTAGTGTTAGTTAGTGTAGTTAAAAATGACCCAATATATCTTCTTCTTTTGGATTATTAGAATGTATTCCATATATATATATATATATATATATATATATATATCTATATATATATATATATATATATATATAGATATATATATATATATATATATATATATATATATATATATATATATATGGAATGTTCATTCTGATTGTAAAGTGTGTGTTTAAATTAGCAAATAAAACCTGTTGGAGAAAAAAAAGCATGTCTGCACAGAATATGAAAATTATTTTACAGTTACAATGATGGTTATGTCATTGAGATGGCACATATCTTGCAAGAATTACAGTGTGTCTCAAATTGAGAATGTTGGAATTATATTAGTTTTTTCAACCTCTCAAATGATGTTCAAAATCCAAAATGTCTTTGGCCGAAACAATATATACACGAAAATCTTCCATATGAAATTCAAATCAGAAAAGCAGTTGATCCAGGTCAATGTTTTAACATGAAAATAATCTTTTTGTTTTCCCCTCTGATTATAACTACCAAGCTTTGCAAAGGTTTGTCCTTATGTTCATTGTTGAAGATACTGTGTATTAATAAATGTTTAGGAAATGATGTGTTGATTCTTTTTTTCACTTCTGTACTATTAAATAATTTCTGATAGATTACATTTAGAATAATCGCAGTAACTCATACAGTATAAGGTAAAATATTATAAAACTATCTGGCAATTCCTTATAGATTACTCTTATACAATTCACATTTTTTTATTTGATTGTGTGAATAATCTGTGGTCATGTAATAATGTGAAGGAATATTGTATTATGTAAATATATTATGGCCTAAAATTAAATTGTATATAACTTTACATTAATTTCCAGTCTATATTCACTTGATTTGATATTAGATACACTTATAAGTTACATTTCTGAACTCAGGATTGTTATATTACATTGCATCCTCACAGTAGGGAGTTCAAAATCAGACCATTATAGGTGGAATATCTATGCTACATTGTCCTGAATGGATGTGTGTGCATGAGTACATGATGCACTGCAATGACTTATTCTGTATGAATTGGACATATAGTGTATCAGGAAGCCTGTCCGTACCTGTCTGTGGAAAACTGGGCATGAGGTGAGAAGACACCTTGGATAAGAATACAGCCACGCACTGTGAAACCATGGAAAACCATATTTTACTGGATGCTATGAAGCAGCAAAGTTACTCAGTCCACCAGTGAACTTCCCAGCAGTTACTGAATATTGATCTCATATAGCTTTACAATTTTTCAATAAACCGCAACGTGAATAATATAGACGATTTTTGTCAGCATTTAGAACTGGACTTCAAATTAACCAGAATTAACCCAGAATTAACTTAGCAAAGACAAACTGCATATTCAGGAAATCCAGAAAATATCATTTAATCAGTCACATGTTAAATACATGATGTGACTAAAAGTTTTAGATCATTAATATGAAAAATATGCATAACAATATTATAATATTAATAAGAACAACTTCGACAATATTTTGAAGAGTGTCGGTTTGTGATCATTCTGAAAGAATATATTCATATAAAGAGTGACCCAATGTAGTCTTTCTGTAGGGACAAAAAATATATATATATATATATTTTTTTTTTTTGATTGCGTAAATAATCCGTGACCATGTAAAAAGCGCAATGATATGGCATAAAATTTTATTGGGTATATAATTTCGCATGAATATACACTCTGGTTCAATTTGATTAGATGTACCTATGACTTAAATCAGTACGTAGCCTTGTCAAAGCGACCAACATAGTACAAAATATGGGTAAATATTATTTGAGTAGTGGATCGTAGTTAAAAGTGAAGAAGAGTTTGGGGGAAACGTAAATGTCTATACAGTATAACATTTGGAAATGATTTAATATAAGATGCTTTGAGTGGTGTTTTATTGTCCACTGTTAACAGTGTCACACAAATAAAACACATTTCAGGACAGTTAGCCTGTGTTTAGGTTGCTGTGGGAGGGGTGCTGTGGTAGGGCTGCTACATTAAAGCATTCAGTCTTCGTCTTGAACCGCATATTCGAATAGTGATCCGAATAGTGAATATCTTCACGCGCGCGCAACGAGGTGCTCGTGCATCAGTAATAGGAGAACACAGGGAAGGTGGACGCATTTTATTCTCGTTTTATTTATGAATTCAATTCAAGATTAACAACCGAAGCAAAAAAAAAAAAAAAAAAAAAAAAAAAAAAAAAAATCCGCTGGACTACTAAACACTTATTTCCATCTGCTCCGGACCTCGAAATTCCAGATTCTCCTCATCTTTCTCGAGGTAATCATTACCACAATGCTGTGTACAGAAGTAAGAAGAGTCTTTTATTTTACTGCTGCTACGTTATTTAGGCCAGGAAACTTTTATTTTTATTTAGAAGAAAGTAATATACATTGTGTGTTCGTTGGCGAAATAAATTACTTTCTGTCTTCCCAAATCAACCGTTGCTTACTTGTGTTAGTTTTTATCACTATTCTTAATCGAAACAAAACACTATATGACATTGCAATAATTAAATGTGTACAAACGTCGGTATGAAATGTTTACAGGGAAAGCAACATGCTGTCTCCTAACAACTAGTGGGTGGCCATGAGTGCAGCAATGTGATTTGTCAGATGCGTGTATTGTTGTGTGAAGATGTGGACTGTGTGTAGGGTTTTTAACTAAGACCGAAAGACTGCAACAAGTGAGCCTGAAAACAGAAAATAACGGAAGAGAAGGGAAGATAAGAAAGATGAAGATATAGCTCCTAGGAAGAAACAGAAATGACTCATCACTCACAGGTCACCTGGATGTGTAGATTAGTCGAAGCTTGCAGTCAGGTTTCCAGCGCTCCTACTCCCACCAGCACGCTGACATGACTCATCCACTGATGCCAGCACATTTTCACAGTCTTGTTTGGCTGTTTGACACCTCATTTACCTCATTTACATTTACAATTACATAATTGTTCCTTTTGCAGATACTTTCTGCCAAGAGCAGCACAAGAACCGTGGCGAAAATGATTGTGGAATAAAAACATCCTGTATTATACGGCATTACATTCTAGTATTGCTAGTACTGCAGGTTACTGCAAGTTAAATCACAACCCCATATTGAGAAAAATACACAGATAATTCATCCATTAAAAATTCACTCGGTTGACGGGGAGCCTGTGCCTATCTCAGGCGTCTATGGGCATCAAGGCAGGATACACCCTGGATGGAATGTCAACCCATCGCAGGGCGCACACACTCACAATCACACACACACATTCACAGACTAGGGACAATTTTCCAAGGTGCTAATCAACCTACCGTGCATGTTTTTGGAGCGGGGGAAACCGGAGAACCCGGAGAAAAAACCCCTAAGGCACGGGGAGAACATGCAAACTCCACACACACATGGCCGAGACTGGCCTCGAACCAGGACCACAGATAATTCAGTAAGAATGAAAAAGATCGTTCTTTGTAAGTGTAAGTTTATCCCTAATGGTGACTGTTTGTTGCTGACAGTTCTAGACAAGCATTTAAGTCTTATTTATTGAAAAGGTAGATATAGCAATGGTCTTATACGCTATACAACACATCCAAAAATGTTTGTGGGAATGATAGAAGAACGGGTTTAAGTCTCCTAGTTCTAATGAAAATAATATTTAATGATATAACATCCAAAGACATCCTTTACAAAGCTCCAGCTTTGTGGTAGCAGTTTGGGGAAGAATCACATACAGTATGAATATGAATATATATATATATATATATACTATATATATATATATATATATATATATATATATATATATATATATATATATATATATGAAACCTATATGAGGCAACACTTTCTTTCACCATCTGCAGATGAGACCTAGCAGATGTGCTGTAAGAAGTGGATCAGCTCATTATTTCCCCTTCTTCCTGTTTGTTTGTGTGTGAAGACGCATGTGTATGTGCATTGCCTCATAATAGCCATGCTGAACCTTCACTCAATTTATGTAAATAGAAACACTACTAAGTGCTTTCAACATCTGCATCTGTGCACCACTGAAAATAGCCTAGTCTTCAAACATCAGTATTTGATTTATCCCATTTTATCTCATTTCTCTGACAATCATTGAGCATTCAGATGTGACGAGATAGAGAAGACTGTGTTAGTTATCTGCAAGGCATGAGAGTCCTCCCTGCGTGTCACACTATGTCACTATGAAAATGTTCAATCTGTTTACTCTAAAGTAATTCCATCCTAATATGCGGAAATATAGGACAAAAACAGAGTATGGACAAACCTTTATTGTTATGCCTTATTCAGGATGTATTATAGAGTGGGTGGCACAGATGACAGCCTGTATGCACCTTCTACAAGGAAAGCCCATCAGATTCTGCAAATTCTGTCTCCATATACACCCAGTTTGCTATAAAATTCACAAACCTCCAATAATGCATTCTTGTTTAAGGTCATGACGTCCTACTGGGAATCAGGACAATGTGTAACCAGGAACCAAAAAAGAAAAATGACAAAAGGTGAAGTCAAAGACAATAAACGAAAGAGGAATTCCTGGCAGGCATAGTTTGCTTTTCTTAGTTGGATGTTGGATGGTCAAGTGTGTGTGTGTGTGTGTGTGTGTGTGTGTGTGTGTGTGTGTGTGTGTGTGTGTGTGTGTGTGTGTGTGTGTGTCATTGTTTATTAGGGCTTTTGCCGGAGGCTGCTGGTATGAGTGTGTGTGGCAGGAAAGCGCTGACCCTGCTGAGCAGCGTGTTTGCAGTATGTGGCCTGGGACTGCTGGGCATTGCTGTTAGCACTGATTACTGGCTTTACTTAGAGGAGGGAGTGATCCTGCCCTTCAATCAGAGCACCAACATCCACACATGCCTACATTCTGGCCTGTGGAGACTCTGCTTTCTGTCAGGTGAGAGATGTCAGTTTGTTTTCTAGCACTGAGTTAAAAAAAATGTAAGCTTGGAATGTGTATGCAGATTGTAATGCTATAAAAGGCTGTTTTTCTGTGCTGACATCATTGATCAGATATAAATGCGTTTTATAGGTGAGATGAGCAGTTTTGACTTTCATAGTTTACAAGTGTGTGTAATCTGGCATCTACAGTCCCTGACAAAAGTCTTGTCGCTTATCTATTTTGTAGAAACACCTGCTATTAACCTTGCTATTATTGACTTTTAATTAATCAATTGGTGTTAGAAATAGCTCGTATGAACAGCTAAAACCCTCCCAAATGATGTTTAATGCACTGAAATAAATTAGTTTCACTGAAAAAAGATTTATCATTTAATCAAAACAGAAAGGTCAAATTGTGGCAAGACAAAAGTTTTGTCGCCTAAACAGAAATTGAACAAATTTTACTGCAAATACAAAAATATGTCAGCAAATTAAGTAGTGGTGCTGTGAGATCCAAATTTAATATCTTGTATGACTTCCATGAGCTTGAAGGACTGCATCCATGCGGTTTGGCAAAGATTCATACAACTTATTGATGAAGTCATCAGGAATAGCAAAGAAAGCAGTCTTGCAAGCCTCCCAGAGTTCATCAATATTTTTTGGTTTAGTCTTCCATGCTTCCTCTTTCATCCTACCCCACATATGCTCAATGGTGTTCAAGTCTGGTGACTGGGCTGGCCAATCCTGGTGCATCTTGATCTTCTTCGCCCTGAGGAACTTTGATGTGGAGATGGAAGTATGCGATGGAGCACCATCCTGCTGCAGAATTTGGCCTCTTTTATGGATGGGAATATAAGAGGTAGCTAAGATTTCTTGGTATTTGAGACTATTGATGTTGCCTTCCACCCTGCAGATCTCTCGTACACCCCCATACTGGATGTAACCCCAGACCATGATTTTTCCGCCACCAAACTTCACTGTTTTCTGGGTGAATCTCGGATCCATGCGGGCTCCAGTAGGTCTCCTGCAATATTTGCGGCGACTGTGGTGTAATTCAACAGAAGATTCATCTGAAAAATCCACCTTCTGCCACTTTTCCAGCGTCCATCCTTTTAGCAGGCTGTGGGCCTTGGCAAATGCCACACGGTTTTTCAATCGTCTTTTGTTTAGTGCTGGCTTCTGGGCACTGATTCGACCATGGAGGCCATTTCGAGATAGAATCCGACAAACTGTTCTGGTTGACACGGGGACTTCAGGTGACCAGGTCTCGTGGAGCTCTGCTGCAGTGGAAAATGGGCTGGCCTTGGATTTTCGAGCCAACAAACGGTCCTCTCGAGCACTTGTCTTGCGGGGTCTGCCTGACCTGGACTTGTCAAAAACGTCTCCAGTCTCTTCAAATCTTTTTTTTATCCTCTGTACTTGACGCTGAGACACATTGAAGGTGTCTGCCACATCAGCAGTGGATCTGGTCTTCAGCCTCTTGATAATCAACACTTTAGTCTCAGGGTGAATCTTAGGCATGTTTGCAGAGGTCTAGTTGCAGTTGAGGTGAAGGTCTAGTGTACTGGGGTTCTTTTTATACACACCTGAGACCTAATTGATCCATTATTAGTCTCAGTTGAAGCTCATATGACAAGACGACAACACTTATGTCTTTGCAAAAATTGACTCAATGGGCTTTACCAAGCTGTGAATATTAGAATACTTTTTGACAGTTTCGTTTTGCACTGAAACATTATTACAAAAGCTGTTGGGATTAAAATGAGCCATTTCTTGATTAGAAATATATTTCAGCGGCACTTCAGGTCAATTTGTACACAAGCGACAAGACTTTTGTCAGGGACTGTATATCTATTCATTTAAAAAAGAATCCTGTGCTTGTAAATCTAGTCTCCATGTGATGACACTGGGTGCATTTTGAGCATCATGATCCTACAAATCCCAAATGCATTGTAAATGTGAGTGTCAATGAGTCACTGCTTGACATTCTCATATGCTCTCTCTCTTTTTCTCTCTGCCATTTTCAATCGCTACTAGGAGAGGAGGTGGGTCACTGCTTCACTATAGAATATCTCATGCCTATGACTGTGCAACTGACCAGTGAATCTACAGTCAGTGTCCTGAGTAAGTGCCTTTTCTATATTTTTAAAGACGTGTGTAGTATCTGGCTGGATGTAGTAAAACATTTCTATGCTTTCTCTTGTTTGTCAAAATGCTGAGCAAATTGATCAAGAAGGCATATAAAGCAATTTATATTCACTATCATAAATGTCATCATCAAAAAATAGAAAACATGAATCATCACAGGACATCTTTTCAAAATTTATAAGAGGAGAAAAACTTACCAGGGAGGTTGCCAAGATATTGAATGCAACATTAAAAGAGCTACAGGAGGATCTCACAAGTACTAATTAATCTACATAAAGTAATTGACTAATCTCATATTCCAAAAAATAATGACCTTCTTGAAACAAGCAAGATTCCCTTAAATCTAGTTAAATTGTATTGAAATCAATCAAAATAATCTGCCAATGGGGTGAGCAAAATTGACTTGGTAAGAATTCTCGAAACTAGCATTAATATCTAGACTGTAATAAATTCTTCTAGGTCATTTACCTATACAAAAAAGCCCACTATCAAGCTTTTTAAAATCTTTTTATACTGTTAACCCAAGCAAATGCTCTTATCTGGAGCAACTGAGCAGTTGAGGATTTAAGGGCCTTGGTGAAGATTGGTGGCGCTGGGATTTGAACTGCCGACCTTCTGGTCCAGAGCACAGTGCCTTAACCACCATCCTGACAGACACAAATATGTATCCAAAAAAAAATGGAACCTTTCTTAAGATTCTTGATAAAAGAATTTTTCATAGCCATATTATTCTTAAAATTAGCATAAAATTATATCTGAACATATCTGTCACTGGTTTCTAGGAGTTATCTTTCCTTTCCTAGGCTGAACAAGTGCAATTAACTTACTTTAAGATTTAAAGTCTTATATGTGATTTTATATAATTTTTAATCTTTACGTGTGGATATTTATATAACTAGTTTATTGCAGGTTGTGTATATTTATTTTTCTCCAAAAATAGTTTTTCAACTGGCTGCTGTGGAGCCACACAGGAGCTTTGAGGATGATTGGACTGTATTTATTGTCAGCAGTCTGCTACACTAACTCACCACTAGAGTTTGCATTGCATTTGATCACCATCACTGCACACCTCAACAATGTTTAACTGTATTAAATGGACATCCAGTGTCATGCAGATGAGGAAGGGTTCCCTTTTGAGTCTGGTTCCTCTCATGGTTTCTTCCTTATTCAATCTCAGGGCTTTTTTTGCTTGCCACTTTCACCACCGGCTTGCTTATTAGGATCAGACCTAGAAAAATCTTTCACATTTTAACTTCATTATCTGTGTTAAAGCTGCTTTGAAACAGCGCAATACATACAAATGCATTGAATTGAATGAATTGCACATTAGAGGTGCACATTAGTTTTAGCCATAACAAAAACCTGTCATTGTGCTTCCCTTCATATTCTTAACAAAAGCATCATTAGTGTCATCCACAGTGTTTCATAAGGCAGAGGTGAAATAAAGGGCAGAAGGTGACATTGCTTCCTCATGGTTCTAATTTACTCTATTCCATTCTGAGCTTGGGTTACTGTCCGGGCAAAAGTCCACATATTCTCAGGGCTTGTGTAAGTTTTTTTCAGGTTCTGTGTTTTTCTAAGATTTTCCACAAGGAACTGTAGAGCTGATTCATTCAATAAGCACTTTGCTGTTTAAAATGCACACAATTCAGAAGAGGACTGGCATGATTAAAGAAATACTATATTATAAAACAAGAATGTTACCTTGCAGTCAGTAATTGAGTTTATATGATATATATGGTGGTTTTACAGAGAGACACATTTTGTGGCAGTACTTACATTACTAACAGTTTCATGTGCAGATAGGTCCCTCTTGTGGTGAGTGAGTATATAAATGTGTACCCTTTCCTGCAGCTACAGGAAAGGGTAAAAAACATCTCTAAATTGTTTAGTATTTTGTGTGGGAATTTGAAAAGTAACAGATAAAGATAAACTTTAAATAAAGCTTTTGTATTAATTTATTGAAATGATTTTATTAATTTCATTAAGAAGGCTTAAAGGCAAAGAAATAGCATTTTTGTTTTTATGTTCTATAAAAATACCCTCTTCATTACAGAAATGATCCGCACAGCCACCCCCTTCCCACTGGTCAGCCTCTTCTTCATGTTTATTGGCTTCGTGCTGAGTAATATTGGACACATTCAGCCTCACCGCACCATACTGGCTTTCGCATCTGGAATCTTCTTTATTCTTTCAGGTAGTGTATAGTTCTCTATTCATAAGTCTTCATTATATTGTTCTCCTGTACGACATTGTCCTTCCGTCTTTCTGTCAGGTCTTTCTCTGGTGGTGGGTCTCGTTATTTACATCTCCAGCATAAATGACGAAATGCTGAACAGAAGCAAAACTAATGAGGCTTATTTCAGCTACAAATATGGCTGGTCTTTTGCCTTTGCTGCGATCTCTTTCCTACTGACAGAGGTACATTTCTGCACCATTCCTGCGCTCTGTGCCTTTTCTAGATGATTTCTCATTGATGGTTAAGAAATGGTTTACGTTGAACTACAAAAGAATGACATTTAAAATTTAAATATTAAAATAGCTGATGCAATAGGTGTAATTTATGTCCAACAAATATGTTATTTCTAATGTTACTCAAAAGGTCTTTTCCTCAGGTCATTAGGATGATCTGCACTTCTGTGAAGTTTATTACAGTGTATATTGCTAAAGCAAGTACACAGATGAAACTTAGATTAGATTAAATCTTATAAAACAGGCGACTTAGAGTTATTTATTTGTTAACTATCGAATTAGTTGTCTACATTCCAATCATAAGTTTAAAAAAATAATTTATTAATTACCTTTTTTAAGAACTCAAATATTGTGTAAAAGACTGGACAGAAACATGTTCATTGTGTTTGTGCTTTTCTGTTCAGAGTGCCGGCGTTATGTCGGTCTATCTGTTCACTAAGCGATACGCAGCTGAAGAGCTGTACAGGCCACATACGAGCTTCTACCGTCCACGTCTCAGCAACTGCTCCGAGCACTCTACTCAGTTCCTGCAGCGTCGCCACAGTCGCTCAGACATCTCCAGTGAGGCCTCTCTACAGATGAACAGCAGCTACCCAGCTCTCCTTAAGAGCCCCGACTATGAGCAAATCTCTTCCTCATTCTGCTAAACACAGACAGATGGACGGATGTGAAGGTGGACAGGTAGAAAAGGAGATAAATGCCTGGCTGAGTGGGAGGATGGATGGAGGTCATTTAGATCACTCTTTATTATATAACAATGTAGAAACATTGGCAGGTTTTAAAGTACTTAAACTCAGAGGCTTGAGATGGTAAAATCATTATTCAAGCACATCTCGATCACCAGCAGGGGGCAGTAAAATGAAACTGCTGGTCTGCAGTTTGTGCCAAAATTCCTCACCGATCACAATGGCTGTTTAATTCATAATTGATCATTGACTGGTTTTAATTAGATCTATTTAACAGCACGTAGTGAAGATATTTATGTTGTACAGCAATATAAATACAGGACAAGCTTCATCACAATGTACCTGACACAATGTACCTGTAGGTGGTAATAAGGAACAGCTGCAGTGTCTGGTATGGTGTCTGCATTCACTTTCCATCTGCTCTCCTTAGTAATGAGTGTGGATGAAAAATCTGTTAAATTGCACCTGTGTGTGATCTGTGCAGAGACATGGCATCAAAAACAACATTGGAGGAATAAAATTTAAACAGTAGGGAAAAAGTACTGGGATTTAGCTGATTTTCAGCAAAATTAAAAATAAAAAACCTGTGTATTTCTATTACCGTATTTACTGACACACAAAACTCTTTAAAAAAAAAAGCAGGTCGTTCAGTGAGTTAAAATCTCAGAAAGTAAAATGTGGAAAAGTGAAACAATATTGGATGTTATTTTGATATGGCCATTATCGATGACCATTGTCAATAATTTTGCAACATTATGTCTGGGAAAATTGCTTAGGTGTGAACAAAAAAAGGAGGAAAAAATTATCTACAATGTGCCTGGTGATTTTGCTAAGCAAATTCATAGCTTAGTAAACTGCTACTGTGTGTTTAAAAGTTCCCTTTTAATGGCTGAACATCTCTGGAAAAAAAAAACAGCAGGATGTGTGTCATAGGGAAACTTGAAAGGAAGCCAGATGGGCCCCAGCACACTAGAGATTATAAGGATTAAGTAAACTGAAATCATACCACATCAGTCACTTATCATTCTTTGAAAAAGGTATAAAGAAACCTAAATGCTGATAAGGAATGGACAGAGATTGTCTGGTTGGTGCTTCGTCTAAAATGTTGCACTGCATTGCTTTCATCCTTTGAAACAAAACATACCAATACCTATGCACTCTATCTTCCCGTACCTGAATGCCAGCTGAGATACTGCACAAACCAATGTGTGCTCATTTATCACAATGCCTCTTTTCTGTGTTCATTGAATAGTCTAGTCTTTTTGTGTTCGTTTGTTTTATTAAATAAATGAATTCATGGCCTGGGTGGTAGTAGCTCCGTTATTAAAGCACTGGAAAGGGTCATAGGTTCAAATCCCAGCACCACTACTACCTCTAGAGGGCCCTTGAGCATCTGCCACAGCCATTAGAATCGCACAAGCCAGTGAATTCCTAGTGCCGGTCCCAAACCCGGATAAATGGGGAGGCCAAATAAACGTGCCAAACCAAATCTGTGAAACACTAAAAACGATGATCTGCTGTGGAGACCACTAACGGGAGCAGCTAAAAGAGAAAGAAGAATGAGATTTATGCCCTAATTTAATTCACTGTTATTCTTATATTTATAGTATTAATGAGATTAATATGAAACCGATGCATTGCATTTCTTGTAGTAAAGGACTGCGTGCAATTAAAATAAAACACCAATATTTTTATTTTAGAAATAATTTTACAGATTTTTTCCAGAGATGTTTGTTTGGATCTGCATTTCTGACTTTGTGATCCAGTTCATTCCAGAGCAGTTCAATGGAATTCTGGGGTAGTGAATGTTGAGTGTTTGCTCTCTAAATAATAGAATTTATACGTATGCTTTGAGTCCTTACCTTGTCATAGGGTGAAGTTGGTTCCAGTTTAGATGCAACTACGTGGTGTTGAATTGTTTTGGTTCAGAATTCCTTTTGTTTGATATAAGGCTCAAATGTTCCCCATTACAAAAGAATCCCAAACCATTAAGTTTTCGCCTCCATGTTGGACTGTGGGTCTGAGACAGTCTGCTAACATCTTTTTCCCCCATGTTCTCATTGTTGCATCAGTTCTGCCAGAGCAAAAATTGTCAAATGTGGACTCATCTGTCTACAGAACTTTCTTCTAATCATTCACTGTCCAATACATTTTGCACCTTTTACCTACAACACGTTTTGACAGGCACTGTATGTGTATATATTTATTGCATGTCTTTGTGGTTTAGGATTCCAGATATTAAAATATAAAATCGTAGTCGCTGTAGCCTGTTAGTTCTGGCAAAAAAAAAAAAAAATTCTTGGTTTTAGAAATTCAATTTTATACCTTATTTACTCTACAGCTATTTTTGTTTGTTTGTTTTATTTTGTACTTATCCAATCATGTTTCTACAACTAACCACTATCGGTTTCTTCTCTCACAAGATAAAATATGTTGACTATGTACAAAATGAACGTGAACACGTCATCGGAGTCAGGTTTAAAGCTTTATGAATTTTTATGGTAATGACCAATAGCGTTTACAGTAATATAAAAATTAATGTATAGCTTCACAAGGTAGTTGAAGATAATATTCCACCCTGGGCTAGAGCTCTTATTTTACAAATACATATAAATCAGCATATAATAACAATAATAATAATAATATTAATAATAATAATTCAGAATTACATGAGACAATGGCAATCCTAAATTGCTTCCCAAACCAAAGCTGTTGTGATTTATAAGCTCATACACACACAAAGAAGACAACTGTTTACAGTATATACACATAACTTAATTCCATATTATCAGCAATTACAGGTCAAAACGTTCACAGAGAAAATAAATATAAAAAGATATTCACTTATGTTTATAAAGGGAACATAAAGGCAAGCAAAGTCGTAGCTTTAAGCAGGGATAAACATTCACAACACATCAATACATTGGCAAACTTCTACATTGCGAATCTCAGAGTGACAGACCTGATCTAGGATCACTCTTTTCCACAGAATTATATTCAAGAGTAAGGACTGATCCCAGATCAGCACATTTACACACTGAGGAGAATGATACATGTGACTAGAGGCCCCCAATTTTCTATCTATAATAATAGAAAAAAAAACTCCATAAAACAGAACATCTCTATTACATTTGTGTCTTAATAACTTCAGTCACACACTTCGTTAACGGAGTCCCAATCCCCGTGTTATCTCTTAATGCTCTTTTCTAAGTACTAAACCGAAAGCTTGCACCATCTGGCACCATCCCATTTACAGAGTAAGCTAAAGGATGCAAAAAATGTAAAAAGAAAAAAAAAAAGAAAAGAAAAGAACCTGTATAGTACTGTAAAAAATGAAAGAAATCAGTCCAGCTGACTTTAAGACTGCCATATAGTGTTACATTTCATTCCCACATTTATATTATAAACCTTTCAAGCTTTTTATGCTGATTTATAATGAACAAATTGCACCGACTTTTCAATTCAGCACCATAGTGAGATAATAGTTTGTCAGTCCGAGTTGCATTGACATTGTAGAAGATAATGTGTAGATGACCGAATGCGCCTCAGCTCTCGTTGGTCTTTATAGAAACACCTTACAGGGCTTCTTACATTTATTTGATAATGAATAAAAGAGCTACTGGGTGCCAGATTATTTCCATAATCCTAACAGGCTCCAGCTTTCTGCTCTTACTAATCACAGGAGAAACGTGTTGCTTTAGTGATTTGGGATAGGCTGAGGTCATAACACAATGGGATTTCATGGTTGAATCCCATCAGTCCGTAATCCTCTGGACTCTCACGTGCGCTGTCCTTGTGCACATGCTGACATCCGTGGAAAGTGCAGGGAAAGGGACGGCGGACGTATTCCGCCCCCCTTCCCGGTACACGGAGGGGAGGAAACAGAGAGAATTAAGGGATGACGGGTTTCAAATCATGGAGAATCGGACACTGCGACAATGTCCTACTTCGACGAAGGTCCCGTGTAGGGTCGCGCGTCACTTTTTGTTGGCGATGCGGCGTTTCCTGGTAGCCAACATGTCGTAGAAGGGATCCCTGCTGATGCTCGCTCTGAGGAAACATCAAACGGGAAGCCATCAATTATGGGGATAAATGGGGAGGGGAGCAGAGACTTCAGCATCTTTGATATGGAAATACTGGTATATTTTTACAAATCCATGCTTTAACTTCATCCGGAGAAAGGTTTGTACCCTGACCTAGTTAGGTTACTATGGTTTCTAAAGTTAACCCGCCACACGTCTGATTTCTGTGATTTGGAATCAAATCATCTGTGCGCTTTATTTATTTGGTGTTAAACAGTAAGCATCCCGAATCCGCCCCAAACGATGCAAGGAGCCGTGTCCTACAAACAGCGCTCCAGTTTTCACGGCCCAAAAAAATCCTGTTAAGATCAGCTTCTCCTCTGCTTAAGAGGAAATAATACACTGAAGTTCGTTAGCCGAAACGGATGCCGTGTGAAAGCTGGTTCTGTTGGAGCTCTTTCTCTCTACCGCAGCGCAATATGCACAGACTAATCCCCTCACTGATTCTGGCAGGAAAAACCCATGACAAGTATGGTGTGCTGGGGGGATGTGGTGTGAGCCAACACTGCATTCTAGCACCCAAACACATGCACAAAAAAAAAAAAAAACACCAACCGGTAGGAAAACCATCCTGATCCTTTGCAAAAGGAAACCCCCTTTGACTGTGCCATTAGATTCACCCTTCAGCTGATCACAGGCCAATTAAAATACATAATACTTGTTTCAGGGGTTCTTACTTTATAGATTTGATCCACTCCTCTTTCTCTTCTGGTGTAGGGGCTGATATCCTGTAGACCACATGGTTCCCTTCCACCACCCGGCCATCCGCCTCAGTCTTACACGCTTTGATCACCTGACCCTTGTGGCTGGGGTTGTAGAGCTCGAAACAGTTCTGCATAGGAATGAAGAGTACACAGTAACCTTTTTACTCAGTATTTTTCATTGTCTTTTTTTAAAACAATGTATTTTTGTATTTTGGTCAGGGGCAAATCTGAATGTGAGAGGCGACACTCACAGGCTTCCTGGGCTCATCCACCTCTCTGATACTGAGGTTCTCCAGAGGGATTATTCCCCGTGGTTCCTTGTCCTGTGACACATACACACAAAAAAAGGTACACATCACCACCTAGCACCATTTTTCTAGAAATGACTCAGATATTGGACATAATTTAAATAAATAAATAAATTGATTAATTAATTAATTTAAAAAATTACATAAATAAATAAGGGAAACCTACGAACCGTTGTGTATTCAAAGTAGTACAGGCAGTTGTCGGTTAAAATGAACCACCGCCTTTTCCAGGTCTTTACTCTTCCTCCTGCAAAAACACAGAAACATGTGGCATCACTAACCAAAGTCAAATACATACACCTGAACTGTGATAAGAGCAAGCTGATCTGATCGGCCAGCATCAGAGCATGACAAGACAAATATAATTCACGAGTTTAATGAACGAGTCTATTCACTCACAGCGGTACAACTTGGCCGAAATTTCATTGTAGCTGTCAAATAACATCTAAACACTCGCTTAAATATATTTATTGTGTCACTTTAAAACAATTGGTCATGACGGAAATGTCCTGTGACTTGTGTTAAAGTGGATTTAATGTGTATGCAGTTGGCTTCCTGTCACGGCTTCCTGACACGGTTCAAAAGTCATGACCATATGCACCCACTTCCAAATTAGGCCCAGATTTGATCCGGATGATGGGGCTAAAGCACATGGCCACAATTTCTACCACTCTTTAACTCATGGCACATGTGTTAAAGACAAAAAAAATGGCGTGGAGGGCCACATTTGGCACATGTGCCTGGAGTTTGGCCCACCGGCCAAATGTGGCCTGCCACGTCATTTTATGTGGCCGAAGAGGTGTATGATGGTCTTAAAATAAGGCTATGCTGCTTTAAAGTGCGCATTTAGAACAAACTACAATCTCCCACAATGCATGTGGCTATGTTACCCGCGAATTGACGGCATCCCGCATCAGCCGAGGGTGATTCGTGGAATTGAGAAATTTCTCCAAATTATCCCAAAATGTCCAGGAAACGAAAAATTGATGCAGATGGAAGGCACTTCCAAGAAAGATGTGGAAATGCTAATACATGTTTGTGCCCCAAGAAAAACAATGGTGTGTCTTTTGTGTCAGTCATCAGAGAGTTACAACTGGCATTTTTTCTGCGAAACCATAATGCTGATGAGGCCCGCGTGAAAATGAGTTTGAACTCTACCATGGACAATACAGCCAGATAAAGAAAAGGTGGTCCCCAGATGTAGTAGGTACAGAACATTCCCCATGTCCATGTAGTGGAGAAAAAGAGCTGGGAATTTGTAGGGACAAGTGGATGGGAGTACAATTCCAGTTCAATTACAAAGCAGTAGATGACTTTAAATGTCGACACACTTTCCCATTGTTCATTCGATATATCAAACAACAAAATTCAAAGGTATAACAAATAGATTATATTAAAGTGAATTATTATGAAAGCTTATTAAAGCTAAAGAAATGACTTCCTAACAATTACATGTAAAAGTTCCCAAAAAAGATAAATCAATAAAATTATTGTGAATATTAAAATACAGATCATCTGTTTCTCTTGGACTTTCTCCTCATCTTTATTTTATTCATTTAAAGACGTGGACCATTAGATGTTTATAAAGCATGTACATGATCTCACTGTTGAATAATATGAGACATCAGATGTATCATGGAACAAAGTCAAGGCCACCATCACGAAGTGCAGAGAATAGAGCACCATAGTGACATCAGTGAGAACTGGACGTCCCTTAAAAATTGTTGAAAGGACAAAAAAAAAAAAATTTATCGAAAGGGCTGCTAGGAGATGTACAGCTAGTGCTGCAGGAATATGCGGTAAGTCCTGGTCACAAGGAAGCAAAAAGAATTTTCATGAGTGTATAAAGGAAATCCAAATAATGGAACAGTGGGCACTGTTGTGTGCTTTCAGCTGAAATGAAAAAAGAAAGGAAACACGTCAGAGCCACAGGTCAGGGCAAAGGAACCCTGGGGCAAATGAATGAGGCTGTTCATGCAACTTGGGAAATCCTTTTAGCACCCGCTGCTCTTCTGCAACAGTGTCCTGACATCTTTGCTTTATAATGACTTTGTCTCTATGACTTTGGAAGGGCAAATAATGACACACATTATTTTTTATAACGTACTGTATATGCACACACACACACACACACACACACACACACACACACACACACACACACACACACACACACATATATATATATTCATTCATTCATCTTCTACCGCTATATCCGGTCTTCCCTCGGGTCACGGTGAGCCTGTGCCTATCTCAGGCGTCTATTGGCATTAAGGCAGGATACACCCTGGATGGAATGCCAACCCATCGCAGGACACACACACACATACACACTCTCACATTCACACACTAGGGACAATTTTCCAAGGTGCCAATCAACCTACAGTGCATTTTTTGGACCGGGAGGAAACCGGAGAAAAACCTCCTGAGGCACGGGGAGAACATGCAAACTCCACACACACATGGCCGAGACGGGAATCGAAAAACTGGACCCTGGCGGTGTGAGGCGAACGTGCTAACCACTAAGCCACCGTGCCCCCTACTATATATATATATATATATATATATATATATATATATATATATACACACACACACACACACACACACACACACATACATTCAACAAGTACTATGACTGTGAATACTATGATAATTAGGAAAAATACAGGTAAAAACATTCATCAAATATATTTGCAAATCATATATTCATAGACTCTCTCATTTCACTTGCTGTGTTCTGTGCAACAATAAGATGTCACATGTTTGTTATTCGTCTTTGCAGTAATGTGAAAAAATCCCTACAATTTGTGCTGAAATACAAGGCATCTGGTTTTGCTAGTGCGTAGCCTGAGTCATGTAGAGAACCCTGGTCGTGTGCGTCATGATACACTGGGAGTGTACAGAGTTCAGCCCGTTACGGTAAAAAGGTTTTCCTCTAACGTGTTGAGTTGCTACTAGCGACGACAAGACAAAGCAGCATTGGGTGGAAGCGAATCTGAAAATGGTCACGCATTGAAGGAATACAAAAAAAATAAAATAAAAATATGCCAGGATGGTTAACACCGCAAGAAAGGCCATATGGACCTGAGAACCCTAAAACAAACATGACTCGTTTCTATTCGTTATTAGCATTGCTGCTTTTTTGTTTTTGTTTTGGCAAAAGTATTCCTTTAATGCTTGAATGTCAGTCTTTGTTATGAAGGTGAAGTTTCCCAGCGCAGAAATTCCGAGATCTGGGAGAAGAAGATGCCCGAGGGCTAATATGACACACTTGAGTAAATGCGGTGCTTAAAGTTGGGTAGCACATGCTCACGTGCGGGATTCGGCTGGGTGATACAGCCGCAGGGCATGGAAACAAGGCAGGACACTCTACACATGAGGAATACTTCAGGTTGGATTTATTTTCCAGGTGGTAGCCTAAAGGCTAAATGTATATTTGACCTGCTTATTTATGCAAGTGACCCACATAAAAATAAATTTAAAAAATACTCCTCTCTGCTGTTATTACTATAATATTCTCAGGTTAAAGATTTTAAAGTATGGTATTCTCTGTGTCCCTACTGTGTCTCTATGTCTGTTTTCAGAAAAAGAAATGGCAATATTTAATGTGGAGAACAGCACTGTCGTGGATGTGGGCCGGGACCAAAATAGTCCTGTATAGAGCATCCGTGTAGCTGGGTCCAGGAGGTCAGATATGAAACTCCTGATCACAACCACACTTTATTTTACACCTGGAACAGCTCTTATATAGAACACCATGCCTTCACCGGGTTTAGCAAACTTTCACACTCGTCAAATTCATTAGCTGTATGTTATACTATCTGTATACTGATATTTATGACAATTGTTTTTCTTCCACAACACAGCGCATTTGAACCTGACTGGTTAGAAGTTTATGCTGCGCATCCTATCACAGTAGATGTGATAATCTAAGGTTTATATTTGTGCACTTATTCTAACACATTATTGTTTCTATATCCTGAGCACTACATAATCTAAAGCTAGTAATAAATTTATAAAAACATCTTACTGACCCTGATGAAGGGGGCATTTTAAATATAAGGAGATAGAGTCTCTCAGAAGACTTGTTCATAACACCAGGTTTACGGATTCTTATTAACAAGAAAAGCAGTCTTTTTATCTTATTCGTTCGAACAGAAACAGAGAGTGTTGCACTGTGTTAAGGTGGAATTTCTTGCCGACGTTCAGTTAAAAAAATCATGACGCTCAATATTTAAGATACACTTCACTTCTGGGTGTGATCTTATTAAATAATCAGCTTTGGTAGTAAGAACACTCCCCAAGTCTTTTATTCCTTACAAAATCTGTCAAAGAAAGAAACACATGCCACTAACAAGAAGAGTAAATAATGGACTCTAGAACATCACACAGAAGATTCCCATTCATTAACCATAACACCTATTCATTAACTAGGAGCACAGAATTTTAATATTACACTGAATGTCATTTACATATTTATTCCTCTGCAAAATGCCCAGTACACTATGAATTAGTATATTTCTACATACAGAAATGTTTGGTAAAGCCGAGTCGTTTTTAATACTTTTGAGCATTGTGTGTTGTTTATATGCAACAAACTGGGAATAAGAGAAAAACCATAGAAGAATTGGACAGAATGTGAGCAGATGAGTACAAATATGTTGTGGAACAGCAGAGGCTGTAGATTTTTTTCTGGGTGAACAGTATGCGCAGCACACATGGCTACCATTCCATACTTCAACACCATTTAATTCAGTACTGTGTCTGTTTGGAATTACCTTCGCCATACAAGACAATAACCTGAACCTGTGCCCGAGCTCTGTAAGGGATATTTAGAGAGCAGAAAGTCAGCGTGAGAGTTATCTATTATGGAATTGCTGCCTAGTCATCTCACCAATCTGGCACATTTTATAAAAGGTCTGGCAAAGTATTTTAGCTAAATCTTTGGGGAAACTTACTGTCTGGATGCCAAGAGTGTGTAAAGCTGTTACAGATTCCAAAGGATGATTTCTGAATAAACAAAGTTTTACATCTTTATATTTATACTGTACTCATAACTATATGACCACTTGCCTATTATTGTGCTGGCCCCCAAAACAGTCCTGACGGATCGATCATTAACAGCATTAACTTCATTAACTTGTCTGTTGTATGGGATCACACGGGCAAGCCTTCAAATCAACTTTGAGGACAAAATGTTAACTTGCTGCCTAATACATCCCACCCACTAACAGGTGCTGTGATATAGCATTATTCACTTCACTGCTCATATTGTTACAAATGTCATTTATGTTTTGCCTGATCTGTGTATATTTATTTGGTTCAAGTAAATAATTATTAATATGACCTTATGATTTATGCTTTTGGGACATCCCATTTCACATTTACCATTATAATAAACTCCACTCTTCTGCTAAGATATCCCAAAAGATTTGGGCATGTACTTGTGGAGATTTGTACTCATTCAGACGCAAAGGGGTTAGTAAAGTCAGGTACTGATGTAGGGTGAGTTCCAACACTAAGAGTGTCCCAAAGAGTTGAGATCCAAGCTCTATATTACGCCACTCAAGATCTTCGTCTCCAACCAATGTAAAACAACTTCACGGGGCTTGCTTTGTGAATACAGGTACTGTCATGGCGCAACAAAGCCGAGCGACCAAATTTAAACGACAAAAAATTATATGATACCATATCCAAAAACATCCTATACCTCTGATTTTATCCATATTGTATATATATATATATATATATATATATATATAAATATAAAGATAACATTCCAACTGCCGCCTCTTAAATGTGTTGTAGAGTTTGTGAGATTACACCAAATTACGTTCATACTTTTCTTGTTGCACTTATATTCATCATCGGGAAAATGATGCAATTATGCACCAGCCATTTTTTAATAACTGTGTATTAACATGTACTAACCACCTCAGATGTATGAACGTTTAAAACAAGTTCCCTCTGTTACATTTGCATGTGCTATTTTTAGGTAACTGTAATAGATCTTTGTAAATTAGGGAGAGAAAAAAATCTTCTATTCCACACTGCCTAAAGGGGACTTGGGTGGGAGGGTAATAACTCTGAACACTAGAGTTGTTGGCATGTATATGAGCCTGCAGAGTGCTTACATACTGCTGGAGCAATGTGTGTATGTGTGTGTGTGATTGTGCGTGCGTGTGTGTGTTTTTTTCCAGACCAGGCAATAATCCAAAAGTGTGAGGCTCAACCATGCTGACAAACAGCAATGTGACCCCTGACCTGGTCAGTCCTCAGCAGCCAATTAGAGAACAGATACTGGGTTTTAATTGTCACTGTGAGGAGATGCAGAGAGCTGCGGAATGACGAGGGGATGCAGGGATCAAAGGAGGAGCTGAAATGAGACGAGAGGAGGAAGGACAGTTGGGATGGAGCAGTAGTGCCCCCCGAGGTTACCTACCTCCTTGAGAAGAGACAGGCGGACACACAAAGAGAAGGATGGGGGGGGAAGGGGGGAAGGGGGGAGATGGGGGTGCACAGGGAACAGAATAAAGAAACACAAGAAGGAACGTTTAACAATAAACGAGGCACACGCAACCACATCTAGGTCCTAAATTGCAGACATGCTGTGAGGAGGGGTGGGCAAGTATTAAAAACACATGTGAGTAAATACACTGCGAGGGGGAAATATATATATATATATATATATATATATATATATATATATATATATATATATATATATATATATATATATATATATACAGAAGTATTATTGAGGACTAAAATAAAATAGCTAAATAGCACAGAGGAATAAAGTCTTGCTTTGTGAGCGCTTCGAAAAAAACATTAAGAGTCAAAAGTAAAGTTTTATAGGCCTAAAGAGTAAAAGCACTGTGTAGTGTATCGAATTCACATTTCATGACATCTTCAGTATTAAATACAGTGCCGTTATGAGCCAGTCAATGGTGGACAGTAAATTTGCACAGTTTTCACTAACACCTCACTGTGTGTGTCTCCGGAGATTTTAGGTGTGATAGCACTGCTTTGCGGAGCGACAGAGGGATGGAAGGGACGGAAGAGCAACACGATAGTGAGCAACGAAAAGAGAAAGTGTGCAAGAAAAGACTTTTCTTTCTACTGACCTAGCTTCAGCAGCCAGCCTTCTCTGTCGGGGTTGAAAAACGTGTGGGTGAGGTCGTTGCCGTCATCCTCCGGGATCTTAAAGGGCTCACTTTTAATGCTTTCATACAAGTTCTGATCAGGAGCAAGAGAGGGAAAATGACAAAATGGCAAAATTAGCACTCATTCTACATCTTAAATAAAAAAAGAAAGAAAAAGTGCAGCTTCGAAATATTTATCTCAATTCTATTTCCACTGGGGGATTAATCCTGCTAGGAATGTAGCGCTAATACTGACTGAGTCTAAAGGAAAACGAGTCGAAGCAGTCAGCAGGTTTCGGCTGAAATGAGGTTTCTAGAAGATTCTAAAAGATGTTATGCAGTACAAAAGATAAAAGATCTTATCAAGCATCCTCAACCACTGCTTGACTGGTTTTACAATTTACCAGGGTACAAGAAAGGCATTCTTTCTGACTCTTTTCTGTGATGGCACCCAGGGTGTAGAACTTACACTTGATGTCTGATTAACAGACTCACAAGGAGTTTTCAAACAATGCCTTAAATCCTACTTCTTCTACAGGTTCTTAGATTAGCACTTAAACAATTGCAACAATATTAGAGATCTAAAATAGAAAACTATATTCTCCCAACAGAGTTTTAAAGGGATTGTATTCTTAGTCTGTGTCTTGATCAACTGTTATATAACAGCAAAACTCAGGTTTATTTGAATGTGTTCAAACTAATATATCATTTTATCTATAGTATTAACTCATACAGGGTGGATGCGCCACATTTAATGAAAGCGCGCAATTTGTTGAAACGGTGACATTTTTTCTCTAAGGAGACACTTGTTTATCTTTTATAGAACAAGTTATTGCTTGCCAGTGCTCGTGTTCACGATGAAGGATATTGTGCTTATCGGATTCTCTGTGCTATGAAGAAATGTGTTTTCCCCCATTCTTATTATCACCAACAGAGAAAAAGAAAATCTATATGGGCAAGGGAGTGACTATTTATAAGTGCTAACAGTAGCTAAGGTTTGATTTTTCTCAAATGTTACTACAACATAAAATGTGACAATATCTGTCAAATGTACATTAGTTTTAAAAAAAAAATATTCAGTATATAGTCAGATTAATTCAGGCCAGTGCGTTGATTCATATTCTTATTAAACCATACCCTGTTGTGTTTTATTCTTTATTGTCAATACTTTTCATTTCTTTATATCTCAAAATTATTGGAAAATATGTTTAACTACATAAGTATGAATGTATATAATATAAACTGAATGTATATAATGCATATAGTATATTATTCGCCTTGTATAATAGTGTGCTTGTCTTAAGATGGCTTCATTTTTATTTACGCATTGTAATGTTGTTCTGCCAGTACACAGTCGAAAGTAAGCACTTTTCCATGTTGTCCATTCCAGGTCTCATGTGTGTTACCCACGCATGTGGAACAGAGTCCATCTGACAGCTATTTGTACAATTTGTGCTACAATAAATGCACTTATAACATAACCTTGAAGAGATTTAAAAAAGAAAATGTAATTCATTTATTTGAAGTCTGAAATGATCAGGAAATGAACAGGATTATAATTCAATAATAAACTGTCTTAGAAAAAACCTTATATACTATATATGACTAAAGCTGTTCTTGCTGATACCATGAGGAAAGTGTTAGCATGCACAGAAGTGAAGATTAATAGAGAATGGCAATACCCTGAGCAGCTCCTCCGGTAGGTCTCCTCCTTCATTGATTCCCCTGTTCATGGAGATGAAGCGCTCAACAGCTGGCTTGTCCCTGACATTGGGGTTGTGAAGGCTGGTGTTCAGCATGATGATTGCAAAGGACAGGACATAACATGTATCTAAAAAACAAAACAATATGGAACATAATGGCACTACCACATCAATACAATACAATTTCTAGAACAAACTGAACCAGCTTTAGCTGTGTATATGGAAATGACTACCAAGTTATATCCAGGGTTTGGAATCAAAAATCGATTCTGATTCCTGAATCGAATACTTATGATTACTTATACTTATACATCAGTTTACAAGATGGAACGTGGTAATTGCTCAAAAGTGTGGATACACTTTGTAAAAATTGAAGACAAAGCTAATTATTGTAATAAACTAATATGTTGCAAGCAAGGTGTCACAACCAACATGATTAGGTATCTGAGCTTGGTTCACCCCGTCGAAATAAAAGAATGCACCATGTTTGATTCATTGTGAATTCCAACTGTTGAGTGCCCTTCGTTAGTCGGGACTAGTACAGCGACTAATATCAAAGAATATAAACATGTTTCATATATTAATGTTTGACTTTGTTGTTTTTTTACTACATTGGAATTCAAAACTTGGAATCGATAAGAGTCCGAATAGATAAGCGGAATCGGTAAAATGTAAATATTACCCAACCCTAGTCATAAACGCTATCAGAATGTACTCTTATAGCCATGTCATTTACATGAAACACATCTGAATTCAGGTGTTGGGACAGTAAGCCAAAAGAATACTACACTATTTTAGAAAAAGTAATAATACTGTAAATACTGATCTACTGTAAACAGGGACCCTTTAGAGATCTCACTGTGAAGGGTGTGGCTTTTAAAGAAAAGCCTTGTGTAAGGCTGTAAACAAATAGTGATTTATAAACTGTGTAGTTGCATGGCTATACCATGAATTTTTTTATAATCATCTGCTTTTATTGATCTGAAGCATGCGGAAGTGTTTTCCCAAAGAGACTGACCAGAGATTCGATTCATTTTCAAAGACGTTCAGTGAGGTAATTAGAGACTGATTCTTCTGATAAAGACAAAAGCTGACACAGAATGACCACTAACGCTTAGTGTTGTGCCCCAAAACACATGGATTTCATTATGTTCAAGAAACAAATACAAGACAGCAAAAAATCTTTAGTTCCTGTGATCAATAGGACTCTGAAGAAGAGATTGAAGGGACAGATGGAGAAGATGCTGTTGTTCTGATTGTTAATGCAATAAGCGACCAGCCGTCTGACCTGTGGATTGGAAGACTCCTGGGTTGCACTGACAGTACCGGGATGCAAAGGCCTCCATCATTCTATCGATCTTTTGTGCCTCGCCCGGCAGCCTGAAGCTCCACAGAAATTGCCTGCACAGACAATGTGTGGTTGGTTCAAGCATAGATCTAGAGCATCAATGACAATAAGAGGAGCATGTTCTAAGAATAAAGCTAGGTGAGGCTCAAATTTATGAACATGCTGGAGCTGCAATGCAACATGCAACATGACCAACCCACATTCATGCCTCAACCTGATCACATTTTTTGACTAAAGGCAGTCTAGAAAACGAGAGGCTTTCTCATTTGCAAGTATATAATCAAACTTCTTCTAAATTCTTGATTCACAAAGAGAATCAAAGATATGCCATAGCCTCACCTGATCAAAGTAACATTTTATAGAAGCTAAACAAATCAGCTGCATATGGAGAAGAGGTTAATACTCGTTACATTCTTATACTTATTACATTTATGGT
>JACRUU010000004.1:10706619-10874119 GCA_030449085.1 Kryptopterus vitreolus
AACTGTTTACAGCTGTTCACTGATGTGCACATAAATACGACTCCATTTTCACGCAGCCTTTATTCTCTCACATGAATTTAATAAGACAAGAATGTCATGATATTGAGAAAGTTTGTCCCTCAAGTCTCTCTGACACTGGAGACTCCTTCCATAAAGGATTAATAAAAGTCTCTTTACATACAGTGTTATCATCTCAATGATGAAATATATTTTGGTTAAAACAAAGTTAAAACTACTTATAATCAGCCAAAGTAACCCCTGTATAGAATTTATACATTTATAATACTGTGATATGAATGGGACCTGTCTCATTGATCAATCACATTTCAGGATTCAACAGCACACGGGTTTAACCTGTGCAAATATGCAAATCAATACATACTCTTAAAGTTACTCACCTCAATGTCATCCAGTAATTCTTTTTTCCTGCGCCGTATGTTTGTCAGCTCATCTCTCTCGTCTAAGGACAGGTCCTCGGGTACTACAAAAGAGAATGATCATAAAGAGAGCTATAATAATGTATAACAAGATACTTTATTGATCAGGGGTGACTAATGCTATCTGCAAAATACTGGGTTTCATTCCAATCAAACAGGAGCCACAACCGATTCCATCTGTCTAATCAGCTGATCTTGGCTTTCACTACATTCAGGTGTGGCTTAGTTGGTATGAAAACTTTCGCCAACACCAGTTGTTTAAGCTTGGATACTGCAGTTTATTCATGAAAGAAATGTCCACATCTTCTGGCATGCGTTTGAAAAGAGCTGATGAAAGGGCCAATATTTTTTCCTCTACTAGACATATTCATATCCTACTCAGCCGAGTATACCCTCAAGTGGGTGCAGAGCGATACTTCAAAATCCAGATTCCTTCATATGCCAATCTCTTAGAACTAAGAATCTGCAAGATAAATATAAATTCTTGATTTAAGGACACTTAATGATTTACAGCTGAGACAGAAGCGGCTGCCAGATTCTTTTCGCTGCACAGAAAATTGCTCACAAAAAGAACGAGCAGTGTAATAGTAGAATCGAACGTTAGCTATTTTGCATCCTTAAGATGTTTATGCGAGTCACGTGGCTTACAAGGAAATAGGTCACTTTTTGCATTTACAAATGTCAGATCACTCCTCCACACTTTTATGATGCTAGCTTGTATACACTGCTTTTAGAAGCGAAAGCCCCAGCTGAATTACGCTGCTCTGCAACTCATCACCCAGCAAACCCCGATCATCTTTTATCAATAGTACGTGCTCTATATTTAGCACAACAAAATGACACGAGACACAAGCCATTAGTTTCAAGATGGTGAGAACTCTGACTGCCTGGAGTGACGGATGTGCTGCCAAAGCTTTGAACAGACGAACGCCGCTACATCTCATGAGCGTGTCAGGCCAACGGAGATGGTGAGTTCTCATTCCTGAGGAAAATGAAGTCTTTGTTGGGAGGAGAGACCAGAGGACACAAACGGGCACATAAGCTGTGATTGTCACTAACAGGCCGAGCAACGCCCCAACACTCCTACACTGCTGTGAAGAATTCACTCGCTAAATAAAAGGCTTGAATGTCTCTGATTGCTCGGTCGCAGAGCTCGATGACAGGCACCCGCTGTGATTTAGAAGGAACACACTAGTGTTTGAAGCAAGGCGATAATTTAGCATTGGCGAGGCTAATGTGTTGTGCCAGAAATGCACTGGGGAAATGAAAGTTTGTCGCCGTCTTCAGGGACAAACGAATGATAAAAGCAAGAATACCCTCAAGAGTGGAGGCAAGAGTGCAGCCCACTCCCATGTTTTGGTTGCCTGGAAACTTAAGCAAATACGCTACAACCTGGAAGCTAATCATAATTTCTATGTATAATGTATACTGATGTAGTTCGGTGCATAGACTAAGTGAAAGAGCTAAGGTAACTGCCAACAGGTAACTTTGAGGCATGTTTCTATAATGCTATTATGCCTTGTCCTCAAATCTCACTCATGATTAAGTTTGGCTACAGTCTTTTTTTCTCTCTCAATATATCACCTTCACCTGACTGTGAGGAGTAAGCAGGAGATTTATTTAACTGCTTGATGCTGTTGTCAGGGATTCTGAAGAGATGGTACATTATCTGTGCACTCCCAACTTAAACAAGCGTTTTACCATCATGTCGCTGTTGAGGCAGGACACATTAGTGGAGAATAAGACGAAGACATCAATATGCAGCTGAGCCTCCATATGCACAAGGAAATCGAGGAATTGAGCCAATGAGAGCCCGCCTGTGTTTGGTGCTTCAGCATGAGCATCCACAAGCACCATAACATGAACTGCACACTATATCAATAGATTAAAACTACATGCAAAACCTCATGCAAATTCTCGACTCTATCTCAGCCTGCCTGGCTTGTTTCAATAAACCCACTCTGTTCAAATCGAAAAGGAAAACAATTCCTCAGTCCTGGTTTCCTCAAAAAAAATTAAAAAAAGATTCAAAGACCCTATTTCGGCTGAGCCATGCTAATCCTTTAACCATGTCTTGTGACTATTAAGGCTTTCTAAAGCTTGCATAGAGCAGCGAGCGCTGCCGAGACGTAATTTGAAGAAGTGGAACACCTCATCCGTTGAAACTGATGGCATAAGAAGCCAGAAATACTTCTGCAAGTTAACAAATGATTCATTCTGGTTACTATTAACAGTAAATGTAGCATGGATACTATTTTGTGTTCGACAGGCTAAGTCGTGAACGCCAACAATGTGGTCAATGTACAGCGTCAATGAAGAGATAATGAAAAAAGTTATGTCTTAAGACAGAGAGAAGAAGCATCCTGATGTTTTCCAGATCAGCCTGGAAACAACACACCAAATGGATGACCTCTGTGCACTGCAAGCTCCTGTATGGTTGAACAATCCTACTTGCAGTGCGCTCTAATAGTTAGCCAAATGATCCACTATATATTATGTGGTCTGAATCGTATTAGCTTTGAATAAAAAGTATTAAGTAATATACTACATACCATGGCTCCCTATCCATGTCTCGCTGTCCTTGCGCTGCATGGTAGATACGTGAACCGTTTTTCTTGTATGAATGCGAGCTTTGGCAGCCAAATTGACTTCTTTTAACCCCCGCTAAAACTCCCTGACAACCTGCCCGTGTTTGAACAGACGCTCCGAGACTCCGAGGGCATCGTTTGCATACCGACAGAAAGCAGGCATTCAGGTTAAACCAGTCTCCCTCTCTGCTGCCTTGAGGAAACGTGGCCTACAGTCAAGTGTAACTCATGATGGAGAAAAAAATGCCAAAACACACATTGGGGAGGAAAAGCTCACTCAGAGTTCAGCATGATGGGCCACAAGCTAGTCATCAAAGCACACTTACGCTTACATTTACAGCATTTGGCAGACGGCTTATACAGAGAGACTTACAACTGAGCAATTAAGGGTTAAGGGCCTTTCTCAAGGGCCCACTAGTGGCCGCGTGGTGGTGATGGGATTTGAACCAGGGATCAGGTCCAGAAGCCAATGCCTTAACAGCTGAGCTACCACCTCCCTATAATTAATGGCACACTTCTTGAAGATACACTACAATATACACACTATATTATATAACACACTATACTAAATAACATACTAACAACTAAGGGAAACTGGTTATATTTTTTTCTCACTTGGTTTCTGTTATGTTGCTGATTTACTGATCATCTATAAATAGGTTTGTTGTCGTAATGGTTATGGCAGGTCAAAAGTGAAGTGAATACCCATGTATCTAAATTGAAATATATAATCCAATGAACAGTGTTCATAACATAAGATGAAATATTTGATAAGGTAAAGCTACTTCATGAAACAGCATGGTTGAGAAAATGCCAAGCTTTAAAATGTATAAAATCTACAATATTAAAATAAATTCCTATGTGTTATTTAACAGGATCTTATAAGCCTTACAAAAACATGTGTGTCCTTTTGACTCCTGGTGTACCTCAGGAAGCTCAGCGGACACATGTCACATTCACTTCCTCAAAGAAGAGGACTGCACAGCTCATTAGTCTGTAGAAGTCATCCACAATGGAACATATCCTACTTTTACTGAGACTGAAAAAAGATGTTTTAAAAGACAGCTTAGAGAATCTGTCATTAAAAGAAATGTCTGAATAAGATGCCATGTATTTTTTTTTCTTTTAGAAACATAATCCATTATAGTGACTCTTCCAGTCATATACCTTCAATTTAATAGTCTGATGTTTTATCCATAGAATGATTTTTAAAAACACTATCTTGCATCTCAAACCACATGCCTAGATGTCTCTCTTTTTAAAATGTGTTCTTGCACAATAAAATCCATCCACTCGAAAAAAAACAAACAAACAAAAAAAAAACAACAACCTTCATTTCCTCATGCTCAGTAGGCATTAAGCCCATTTAACGGCTACACATGATGTAAGAAAAAACAAAAAAACAAAAAAACATAAAACCTTCCTCTTGGTATCCCGGGAAAAAAAAACAAAACTCCAAACCAGCTGTGCACATGTTCATTTATAAAAATCCCACAGATTTATGGGAACAGTGCTTACTTGTCCTTCTTATTTAGTACCTGACAAGGGGTTGCATTATGTTTCCTCTATTTATCTGTGCCTTGCTAATTTCCTGTTTCAGTACTAATATTATATCTATCCCTTCTTGCTGACTGCTACATTTCTCCTAATGCTTCCTAAAATTACACCTCAGGGCCATTTCAATCTAATCATGCCAGCTGAATCATGATGCATTCCCCCAAAGGCCATTTAGATAAGGACAAACAAATAGATCATCGTCTTGCTTAAGTACGTAAACAGCTCCTTGTGACTGCAGAGACTGGAGTGGAAACTTTGAAACGATTGTAAACCAAACAGAACATTTCTCCTAAAAGTTTCAGCCAACGTCTGGCTCTAATTGAGGAGCAAAAGCATGTTGGATCTCTGTATGCTCTGAGCTCTGTTATTACCAGCTCGTCTTACCAATGAACCGCTTTACCCATGGACTCGTGCTCGCAGGGGGGTCACGTGTGCTTTACAGAAGATGTCCTGTCTCTGATCCCCTCACTGTCCCTCTGATGACTCACTCAGGAAATGAGTTTAGTGTCTGATTGCAGCCGACTGATAGAGGCAAACAGGCCTGTTTATATTGGCTCTGGCTCTCCAGACGCCACATCTGGGAACGAGGAAAAGACGGGGGATGGTCTCTTCCAAGTCTACACTAGATGTGAGAGACAGCTTTGTTATGGCTGAAATATGCTTGATGAAGATCAAGTGTCAAATCTATATGGCTCTTAATGCTTTTATTATTTATTTTGTCACACACAATTTACTAAATATTTCCAGGGACATTTGAGGGTGATTTTTTTTAACATTGGTCCAATTACTCTGAGACTAGGACAGAGTCCGTGGTCTGTTTGTTTGGGGAGGAGCTTATTATATACCCATACTAACTTTCAACCAAGCACCAGAAAAGTAGAATGCTAGAATGCATGCTGAGATGAATATGAATAGCTTCCATACCGAAGGTGAACCATGTGTGAAAACAAAACCAGACCTACCTTATTTGGAGATATAGGATTTAGTTTTCTGTATCATTTCTAGACTTTAGACTTCACCACTCAGTGGGAAAGTGTCTGAAGAGGCTTTAATCTGTGATGCAATCGTTGTTATTACAAATCCAGCTGTGAGGACTTAATGATAGTTTGACCTTTTAAAGCAAACATGCCAACGTTCTTTCAAATATTACTTACCAGGTCAGGTTTAATTACTTCTAGAATGTAACACACCGGAAACTTCTGGGAGCAGTCACATTCACCTCTATAGCGAGAAGAAGTGATACATTTTCCCCTGGGTTATACTAAATGTAATTGTGAAAAGGCAGACGTGTCAGGAATGACTGGCTCTGTGAGACTTTTCTTTTAGACTGCATTATATTTCTACTATTTTGCATATATAATAGGGATTCCAAGGGGCACGATGGCTTAGTGGTTAGCACGTTCGCCTCACACCGTCCGGGTTCTATTCCCATCTCAGCCATCTGTGTGTTGGAAAATTGTCCCTAGTGTGTGAATGTGTGTGTGTGTGCCCTGTGATGGGTTGGTCGGGTCCTGCCTTATCCTGCCTTAATGCCCATGGACCCTGGGACAGGCTCCCCGTGACCCGATGGAAGATCGGATAAAGTGGTAGAAGATGAATGAATTAAAGAATTAATATGGATTCCTTTTCTAGCCTTGTTAAATAATGTCTTTGGCAGTTGAGAAGTGAAATCTTGAGAAAACACTGCCTGTGGATGAATGGAAAAATGGGTAGTTGCTAGAAATATTCTGACAATATTTTGAAAAATATATAAGATGTACGATACTACAGGGGCGCAGTCAGCAATTCTATTCATCCCAAAAGTGTTAGATAGGGTTGAGATTAAAGTCACGCAAGATGTTCCACTTTTACCCATGTACACCATATCTTCATGGAGCTTGGTTTGAGCACAGGTTATCATTTTGGATAAAGGCTTGGTTCTCCTAGTTCAACTAAAGGGAATATTTTCATTCTCCAGCATGCAAAGACCTCCAACTGTGTGATAAAAGCTTGAGGAAGAAAGGCATATGTATGGAAAAGTCTGGTTCCTATATGTTTGCCTATATGCCGTATGTTCAAGTTGTCGTGGTATGAAATTTTTTTATCCCTCATATTCAGGATAAAACAGCTGTGTGAAATGAAAGGTGCAGAATAGATTAATGTAGTAATATGTTTTTGCAGGCTGGATTAAGTTGAGTCAAATTCATTACACAACCTGCCCACACAATCCAGGTCACTCAAAAGCAGACTGCTAGTGCAGCTGGGGAGCATTCACCTCATGTACAATGCAATGGGTGCCAATTGGTTTTTAATCAGCCTTTCCTCAGGTATATAAACTATACATTTCATTATACTTAATAAAGTTAAAGCAAAAACTTGAGTTGAACGTACATCGTGCATGGTCCATGTCAGGCGTTTTGTAAATAAGTATTTAAACAGCTTTATATATATACATATATATACATATATATATATATATATATATATAGCTATATATATATATATATATATATATATATCTATATATATATATATATATATATATATACATATATATATATATATATATATATATATATATATATATATATATATATTACGTATATATATATATCGTACTCAGACTGCTCAGAAAAACATGGTGGTTGTAATACACACAGATGGCTATATGACGTGATGTGATATGACATACATGAAGACTTCTGTTAAAACTGTGTACAAACATAGCAAGCCCTCACTCCTGCTAGGCCTGCTGGGAAATCGCATGACCCACATACTGCCTTCAAACTGTATTACTTTAATGAAATTATGACAATATTTAAATCTGGAAATTTCTATCCTGAAATTTTAGAAAACAGTTTCCTTTGCTGGTCGGAAAGGACCAGGTATTAAGACTCAGTTATGTATTGGTGAGTTGGCTTGGAGGGTGGGATCTGGGATTCTATTGAAGAGGCTATAAAATTAAAACAGCAAAGACATCTTTTCTGAAAGATTTTTGCAGGGACTTTTACATTTAATCATTTCATCCAAGCTAGGGAAAGGATTTCAGAAGCTAGTAATCCGAAACTCTCATATACCACACACACACACACACACACACACACACACACACACACACACACACACACACACACAAACATTACAATTAAACAGCTTTTCTGAAAGAGCAAACACATGGACATATAAACAGCTGGCCTGAGATCTCTATCCCTAACCTACTTTCCGGCATTCCTACATACAACATGACTCTTGTTTCAGGTCAAGTTGTAACACACACATAGACATACCAGAACACACAGACATACACATCTGGATGTTCATACGGCCAAATATGGAGAACACACTTGAACAGAGTACAGATGCATGCTTATGTGAATGTAGAAAATACAGCTAAAAGCTTGCTTTGGCAACACATATACTGTACATGTGTCTGCAGTTTTGATTGATGGGTTGTAAAAGTGTTTTAAATAAATAAAGTCCATGGGTTTAGGCCAGCTGGGATTTCTAATTGCAAAATGTATAGTTGGCAAAGGATCAGGGAGGTATTTATTCATTTGCCACTGAAACATATGAGCTCCTATAGATCTAAAATGTAACTGTCAGACTGAATTTCATCAGAGGATCACAACATTTCATTCTGACACATCTGTGGTCAGAACTGGTCCAAAAAAACGATCATTCTCTCCAAACGCAAGTATTATGCCACGATTTTCCAAGTCACATATTGCTGTAATCTAAAGCAGTGTTCCGACTGCCGGTTGCCATAGAAACTTTAATCAGTGGGTGGAGCATCACAGGTCATTTGCACTCTACTGCCTTCATGGGCAGTGGTAGTCACTGCATCAAGTCGTTCCATATTTGCATGATGTGAAACTCCACCGGACACCCCCCACATTTAGTCGCCAATGGTCACTGTCTCTCGTTGTTGCCAGACGCCACAAGCACCAACTGTGTGTATGGGTGATATCAGCCTCAAACATGACACATCTATCACACTTACTTTCTGGCCCATGCATATCAATGTATATTTCCTACGCGTGTATTACGCTGCCTTTTAAAGATGCATTAGGGGCAGTTAGAGAAGATGCAGATGACTTGCTTCACATGTCTAAAAGGGTCCTGAACTTTTGTGTAATAGTTCATTATGTCGTGCGTCAGAATTGGGATTGACTTTTGTCAGGGGCCAGAGTCAATCCTGCATCGCAGTTATTACCCGTCGAGCGTGTTCTCCCTGTCACCTCAAGTTTTCCTTGGATTATCGTCCGCAAGAAAAGACAGTGGGTGGACTAATTATTGAATTTGTCCCTTGATGTGAACAAGTGCGTGTGCTTTGATTTGCATTCGACTGGGCTCCTGTCCAGGATGGATTCTCTCCCTACATGTTGTTTTCCAGATATCACTCGATCCACTACAAGCTAACCCCGTACTTACTGAAGAGGAATGAAAGCGTATATATTTTGTTTAAAGAGTTTATAGATGTTCTCTGATCAAGTAGGTTGTATTGTGAAATCATTTTTAAAGATTTAACATTTTTTATATTTTCCCTGTCTGGCGGACTGACTGAACTTGCGCAAGAACACGGTCATTAGTTAGAAGTGTGTTATAACGGGAATGACGGTGAACTGTGCAAAACAGGGCATGCCCCAGGAACTGACTGAGATCAAATTACTAAATATTCAGTCCAATGCAGCTGGCAACTTTCAAGTCATTCCGAGAATCATGTTTCAATTATGCAGTCAATGAAAGCGCAGTCGGATCTCTTTAACTCACAGATTAAATATAACTATGTGAAAAACGGGGAGTACTTTCAGAAAGTGTGTAGATACGCAAATACTCCCTGAAACAGTTTAGCAATCGTTTTTGGGCTATGTCTGTATAAAGAAGGAACACACACGCAGTTCCTCTTACTCTAAATTTAGACATTAAGGTGCTGAAAAAACCCTCACATCTGTTTAGTCATTAGTAACAGCCAGAACAGATGTAACAAGATGGTGGTGTACAAAAAAAAAAAAAAAAAAAAAAAAAAAAAAAAACAGCCCTCTTTGATGCAGTACATTTGTGAAGCCAGTGCATCAAACAGACTTCCTCGCCACATTAATGTGAGACCTTCTCGTGTGGCACACTTATTGCGGGCACTTGTCTGCTAATAAAGGCTGAAAGAATACGCCTGGGCATTGGGAACACAGTAAAAAATATCACATAGCCTTTTCCGGTTCCATGAGGTTACAGTGCCTTAATGATTTCAGAATCTGGAATATGAAGGGATGTGGAAAGAATCATAAAACTGAAAACTGAAGTTGTCTACATTACCTGACATTTAAATGCTTCATTTTGCCAGAATCAAGACAAAATACAACCCTTCCTAGTACAACAAGCATTGGATCATTTTTCATATTTTATATTAATGAACATAATTAGCAGGTCTTTTAGCCTAGTTAAGTAGGCTATTTAGAATATTTAGGCCATTAGTGACTTGATTATGTGAAACACTAAAACCTTTTTTTCCATCGTTTTCTTTTTCAAAAAGACATTGTATAGTATAAACACATTATATAGACGCATTATATAGCGTTTCCAAAACTGCTACCAGAGGTTCTGAGAGACAAAACTGTTTACTGTGTCTTCGGAAGCAGAATTTTCTCATTAGAGTAAAAACCGGTTCGAGTGTGACAGTGCCCCCTGTGAAAAAAAAAATCTACATGAAGATATGACTTACATAGGTTGGAGTGAAAAGCTTGAATGGTCTGCTATAGAGTTCAGACCTCAACTAGATTAAAGTCTCCTTAGGGATAAAGTTTTACCTCTTTTTTTACCTTAAATTTGTGTATAATAAATGTACAACGTTACATTTGAATATTAACTTGACAACTTTATAACAAATAGGACAATTCTTACATTTTATTCTTTAAGAAATTCTGTATTTATTATAATGTAAATAACCATGCATATGAACACAATAATGATCATGTACATGTATTTTATGATAAGTCAATAACGTAATTACCATGCCTGGCAATAGTTAATTAGGATTCTTGGGAAACACAACTCTGGACTGGGTGCTTTTCATTTGCCTCACGGTTTGGCTGAGGACATTAAGATTTGACCTTTCTTGTATAGATTTGTGATATCTAGAAGAATCTAAGGCACATGATTGAATAGAAGGCCACAGAATATTCACAGGGATGCATCATTTTCCTGTATTTTCAACAAGTTGAGCAATTTGGGATTGTGTTATGTAATTCTCCTGGCCCTGAATCTCCCCACCTACACCAGCCTACTCTTTCCTCTTTCAGGAAATCCGCTTCAGAAAGAAAAATCCTCCATCTTCAGGGATGAAAATATTGCAAATGAAGAGAAGAAGGGAGAAAGTGCCATTTTTTTTTCGTCTGGAAATTATTCCCCTGCATGGCTTAGTACTCCCCAGACTGGTGTATAGCATGACTTCCTTTAGTGTGGGCCTGTTGAATAGCCTTCAGCCTGCCTTGCGCCTTCTTAAATTCCCTCCAATACTGACGCATTGTTTGCCTAAATGTGTTTCCAATTTAGACATTCTCTATAAACGGCATGCTAGCATCTAGCATTTCTTTCTCAAACCAGTCTGTGAACAGAGGTACCACTGTAAAGGCAAAAACCTTTAGAGGAAAAGCTCTAAGCTTTAAATACTGATTTTATTATAACACCATTCATTATTAATGTTTATGAATATGGATTATAAACAGAAAATCAAATCTTGCTTCTACCGATGCTCCAGAAAATAAATAAAACTACAGATGCGATTATTTAATACAGTTTTTGTTTGCTTTCAGTTCAATTTTTAGGAGAATAATTATGTTTACATGCTGAAACCATTACAACTTTACATCAGTTGACCAAGTATATACCCTTAAAGCCCAAAAGCTGGTTACAGTCTAGAGTTAGTCAACACTAAAGTTACACTTACTGTATTTTCAGATTTATTTTAATAAGTGTTATATTAGCGTAGAAGAAAATGTAATTGTGTTGTACAGATCAACAAATATCTACATCCCAATGGTTTACTAAAACCGTTTACTAAAATCATGCCACCTAACAGAATGGAAACATTTATCTAGAATTTATGGTTAACCAATATTTTAACATGTTAATACAATTACAGCAACGCTATACACTTACAGAAAGGTAAATTCAAGCAGTTTAAGTGTGCAATTACACATTGCATTATGTGTCACGTGATGTCATTCTTGTATACATCACGCAACAAACAATATAACAATAGATATTAGCTAAATCTCTGTGACAGGTCTTGATAGCTGATGTATTATATACTTTAAACCATTCCTTCAAAAAGGCACTTTTAGTACCCTCTGCCCTGCCTGAAGTCATAGACCATAGTCGCATCTTTCCCTTGGAAGTCCACCAACAAGTTTTTACATTAACACTAGCAGTTTGCACCCATCCAAACAGGGCAGAACCACAAAAAACATGCCTGAGGACAAACACAAGGCACCTCACCCATACTGCAAATGCGGAATCATAACTTTGATCAACACCAACACTTAAGCAGAGAGGCTTGTAATGCTACACACACAAAATGACCAGTAGCTGTACAAAATTGTTGCATCTGTACTGCAAAAACTTGAAGGATATATTTAGTTATCTTGTGATATGTTTTAATGTGATAAAGCGATGAGCTCCCACAGTGGGTGACGACACTGATTAGTGTTTCACAGCAGGGGAGCGTCTCTTCCTCCACTTGGGGTCAAATCTGGTCTGCCTGCTAGATCAGTCCCAGACAGTTGCATTATTCCCACTCTGCCCCCCAGCAGAGGCTCAATAACCAAAACCAAGCTGTTCTCAAAGTCAATTATACTGTATGATATGATGTGTCCGAGTGGGCTGCACAGTTATAGATCCAATATCTGATCTTACAGAAAAGAAATCAGGGAACACCGCTGCATATTCACAATGGGAGATTTGTCAAGTTCCACCACAGACACGAAGGCACCGACATATTCAGTCCCTTTAACAGAAGTGCATCTACACGTTACAATGAGACCACTGTGCTTACTAGACTAGAACAAAAATACACAAACTCGTCTGGACAGCATGCCTGCGATCAAGAGGTTACTCATTCTGCACAAGGCGTAGGACCACGTGGGGATCAATAAAATTTTCTATACTTTTTCTCAAATGACTATGATTCTTATCCAACACAATATACAAAACAAAAAGTTGGTCATGGAATACTGATGTGCTGCAGATGAACTACATTCATTCGACCATCTACATGTGAATGCGATTGTAGCTAAAGTGCTGGAGTTCTGAGTTCATGTCCCGGCATCACAAACACTGCCGGATTATTGAGCAAGACCCAGAATACAGAAATAATCAGTTTAATAAGTTTAACTACTGTAAATGCAGTAGTTATATATAGTTTTATATATAGTTATATGTGTATCTCTAAATGCACATATAAACACTAATATATTATAAACAATAAGAACACTGGCATACCTGCTCAATCAGATTTGGCAGGAGAATTAACTTCAAATATCAGATTCGGGGAATATGTCTAATCTTTGTGGCTCCTACGATTTTAACACAGATTTTATCTCCAGAGTTTTCACAAACTGCATCTCAATGGGTGGAAATTCCTAGAGGTGAAAGAACAATGAACAGGCTGATTTGAACTGACAGGATGTCTAGAATAACTCAAATGATCACTCCAAAAGCAGTGAGCATGAAAAGCAATTTGGAATACCTAACATGTCAAACATCATGGACGATGGGTTACGATAAATTAACAAGGCATCTGCTTTTACTCCTGTCAGCCAAACACAGGAGCCTGAAGATGCAACAGACACCGTCTGTATCCTGTTCTGATTTGTGCCTGATAAAGTGTCTAGCATGTGCATAATTCTTAATATTTTCACTTCAGATACACACTTCATATTTACAGAAGGCACTTGTAGCCTTGGTATTAGACAGGAATCTCAAGATTTTTTTCCGTGCTGTATATGAATTACAAAACGATCCGCTTTACATTTTGATGATTCTTGATCTGATTTTCTAGCCTACATGAGTACGCCCACTCACTCGACAGAATATTTCCTCGCTCATACTTCAATCAATTCATTGCATCTCGCAAATGCACAAATGTAGGAGACAGCTTTGACACGGTGATACATGATGGTGATTAATACATACTTTTATTCAATGTGGGTTTGTTTAATTGCCTCTTTCTCAATAAAATGTAGTTCATGAGCTTCACCTGTAATGCCATCTTAGAAACAAACTGTCCAGCCTGAATGTAAGAATGCTCAGGATCTCTCTCCGAAAGATCCTCTCAATGATTTAGATGTACCTCAGGAAGTTTCCTTTATTTCATAGTTTCCATTCAAAGATAGAACAATTAACTATTGAAAGAACCCAAGAAACTTGTTTATTTAATAATGTATACCAATAACAGTAGTGATGCTCATCATGCATCCAGGGATGAAACTGATCTTGTGAAGTCTTGTGCTTACAGAAGGACACCTCAAAACTTAACACTGGAACATCCTTTAGCGTTACCTGGCCTATCGAAAGCATTACATGGGGGAATACACGATACAGAAACATGGTACCACGGTATAACCCAGTAACATATAATTCTGATCTATTCCAATCTAATCTGATCTAACTTCGTCTAATCTACAATCACTATTCAGTAACAGCATTACATATGTGAACATCAGGCGAGCAGGAGGAAGGGAAAAAAATGAAATGGTAATCAGAAAAGGGTCGTACCTTGATTATCATCATCCATGCTTGCTGCTGAAGAAGGTGCGGTAACAAAAAACGGATAAAAAATGACACGGTCCGAGCCAGATGGCTATTGCAATGTGGATTTTTACGTTGAAGGCTGCATTTAAAGGCGGCTCGCATCACACACACAAACACACACACACGCGCGCGCGCACACACACACACACACACACACACACACACACACACAGGGCTTTTCTCTTGTATTAGACTCAGACCATAAATGAGTGTTCACTTGGGCTCGAGAGTCAGTTTTATCCGTGTTCGGTGTGAATGGGTGAAAAAAGACTCCTCGTCCAGGATGTCACTGCTTCTTGTTGAATGGACAGACGCGTCCTCTCCATCCAGCACACCGTCACTCACATCTGGTTTTCACGGCTCTGTTGAAAGCGCTTATTTCACACTGGTCTTGCGGCAAAGCCCGCCTCCTGCGATACGACTTGCTGGTGGGTCAAGGTCCCAATCCTTTTGGCGAATCAGAATTGGAGGATTCGGTCCGCCTTTGAGCTCCCAAGCAATCAAAGTGTGAGAGGTGGGATTTTTAGGAATACGATTGGAAAAAAAAAAAAGAATTAATACGCTACCGCTGCCCTTGTTTGCGTCATCGCCCCGTGCCCCGCCCCTTTTTGCCGCTACAACCCGGCGTTCACGTGACTCATCGTGTCGTAAGAGCTATATCGCCGCTGAGAGGATGTTACATTATGACAGTGCAAGTTAGCAAAACGTTCATTAATTAATTTGAGGTGTTAAATTGCAAATTAACTTTTAGAGTTAAAGATCAATTGTACATCAATCTAGAGGAGTAGGTATTACACAAAAGGATCACTGAGATTTTTTTAATTATTATTAGTTTGCATATGTGATGAGCATAGAAAAAAAATAAACTGCACATGATGGAAAAACGAAAGTATGAATGTTCAAAGGGGGAAAAGTATACATTTAAACTAGAAAATGTGTTAGAAGTGACAACACTTGTACACTGCATTGACAATAACCTATCCAGGGTGTTTGCAGTACACTGTTTACACAGTTAGGATGTACAAAAGCATGTACGATGCCCAGCAGGTATCAGCATTTACTGGAAAAAAAAATGATAGGACTGGATAGAAAAGTTAGTTAGATTTTTGCTAATATAAATTAGACAAAGTGTACTGATTTTGGATGAACAATCTGAAGCATTGATATTTGGTGAATTTTAGTTTGCTGCACACTTGCAGCATATTAAACTCTGTTGTGTCAGATTAGTGAAAAGCCAACGTAATGAAATTGCATTCCAATATACATATTCATATCCCCTCAAATGAATCCAGTTTCAGATATCGTTTTTTGTTTGTTTGTTTGTTTGTTTGTTTGTTTGTTAACCGCTCTAGGACCTTTTTTTTAATCAGCCCTGAATATAACCCAAAACAAATACATTAATTCTCAGAAATAAAATTCAGTGATCTTAATGCTCGTGGAACGATGTAAAAAGGCTGTGTATGCATGTCTGCATGCTTGTGCGTACATATGTGTGTCATCGGGGGCTTTAGTGTAACTAAGGTTGGTTGCCAGAACAATCTATTATATTTAATAATCAAATGGAGATCTTGAAAAATCACCGTAACCTATATAAGGATCCAGCTCAGTTTAAATTCTGCTTAATAAGCTGTTTATACAGAACCGTTATTTTTATTCTCATAAATAATAGTCTGAGTCAATTGAGAACTTAACAGACAGTTCACACTCCGACTCCTCTGTCCTGGAACTGAACCACCAAATCTGACGCTTCAATCCAAAAGTCTGAACCACTGACGCCAATTGAGCTTTTTGCCTCCTTGGAAATTTGAATATTGAGGTCACACATAATAAACGTGTGGAAAATAAGATAAAGTATGCACTGGGGCTTTAGTCCTCATATAAACGTAGGAGGCAAACAGTACTGGTAGTGGGTTGCATTAACTCTGCCTGCAGATTCATGCACACAAGGATTCAATTATAGCATTACAACTTTTCAGGTTGGGGTTACGAGAGGCGAGGGGGGGGGGGCAGTTAGGGTGACTAGGTCCCTTTTAATTCAGAATTTGGTGATTTACTGTAGATTCCCTTTGTTTCAAATTATCTTACAACAATGAAAACTGTGCTGTTACATAATTTCAGAAGAGATTTAGTATGGAATACAGCTCACTTCAAAACATATATTAAACATATAGAAAAATATTTATATTAAACAATTATTGTAATGATTTCCAGTTTCCAGTGAGA
This sequence comes from Kryptopterus vitreolus, assembly GCA_030449085.1. Classification (NCBI taxonomy): domain Eukaryota; kingdom Metazoa; phylum Chordata; class Actinopteri; order Siluriformes; family Siluridae; genus Kryptopterus; species Kryptopterus vitreolus. The sequence goes on from JACRUU010000004.1 coordinate 10,723,208, forward strand.
TACCAGAGATTTTCCTTCTTCATAACAACTCCGTTATGGGAAGAGTAAAGTTGGATGCTTAATTGTTTATCACAAAACCAAAGAAGGTCCTAAAACAAAAGACTTTGGATTGACTCAAAAATTCCAAAGCGTTCCGATCTGGACTTTCTGCCAGATCTGGCCAGAAAAAAAAAAAGTCTGAAAGAAACCTGGAAGTGCTTTCCTAGAGTTAGCAAATATGTTCATTGGTGGAGTGGGAGTTATAAAGAGAGAGGGAGAGTTTGGGAATTTTGGGGGTGGCTCCAGTTTGGGGGAGTATTTCCTGTTCAGAAAGCAGATGTCTGGCCCTCTCCAGGAAACTCTCTGTTTTCTTAGTTTTCCCTTTTTTCCCCTCTACATTCCTTGGGTGTGGATGCTTTCAAAAAACATCAAGGTCATCTACAGAAACAGTCAGCATAAGTATATCATTGCTTTAAAAATGTCTGCATGTTATTTCTGTGTTGCATCTGTTTCTTTCAGAAATGTGCACTTGAAAAAGATTCTTCACATCTGGAAGGGGTTCTAATAGAACTCTGATACGGAAACACCGTAGTGAGTTTGTGAAAATAATATGGTAAAACTATAGAATGAACACTTTCTTAGCGCTATAAAGTTCAAGATACAGTTTAATCATTTTCTAGGAGTGCACTAGTTGCACTGAATTAAATTTTGATTGTCACTACCATCTAAATGTGGACAACAACAACAACCATATAGGATTATTAATTTATTTGCAGATCTAAAAACTTGCTATCCGGGTCAGAAGAAACAATGCAAAAATGTTCATGTTAATATTGCATTGTTCACTTGAGAAATAGATGTGCAGAGGCATGCATGATTGGGCTTGAATGAAATGCTCACATAATAGTAACTGCCATTATCCCTCCTTTGATGGAACAAATCACTAGCAAGAGGTCACACACAACAGCTACTATTATTCTCAAAGACAAAAGCTAAATAGCAAACTATATTGTTGCATGGTACAGTGCTTCACAATTCACCACTCTCTATAATGAACCGCTCCCTGCTGACTGACATCAGACAATTGGGTATACTTGCATGAAATGTAAGGCATGGCTTTGCCAGAATGCATTCAGTTAGCAGCATGCCGAGGGATGGCACCTCTGGGGCAGTATGTGTCTGTCTGATTATAGATTCAGACAGAGAAGATGGGCATATGCAGGCCGACTTCCAGCAGCCTGAATGAGCAACTGGAACATCCCTATACTGTGCATATGCTCCAGTCGCCCCAGTCCAACCCACCGACCTCCCCAAGGCCAAAAGCTCCAGATTCAATCAGGTCAAATATAGCACAACCTAATTTGTTATGAGACACACAGAATGTTGTAGTTTAAATTTTTTTTTACATTGTAATTTCAATAAATATACGTCTTGACAAGCTGCTAAAGATGCTGATTATGCAAATCAATGGTTTATTTTAAAATTCCCTTTCATTTCTGTATATTTGTGTGTGTTTGTGTGCGTGTGTGTGTGTGTGTGTGTGTGAGAGAGAGAGAGAGAGAGAGAGAATGGCATCAGACAGACAGTCACATTTACACAGAAAGAAAAACGTTTAATCCTAAAAGAAAAATTCCACATTGCTGTCAAAAACAGCACAGTTCAAAATTGACGCTTGAGTGAAATAATTGAGCTTTCATATTCATTTTGTGCATATAAAATCAAATATATGCTTGTGACAAAGAGAGGGGAAAAAGCAGTACAGAATTTTTGAGGAGGAAGGATGAAACTGGCGGAAGGGGGCAATGCTGGGCCAGAGGAAATTAAGAGCATCCGGCATTCTCTGTGTCCATGCCTATCATCTACCTCCCCAACATGTCTTTTGTATCAGAAATTTGCATGAACATTACATTGCATTTACATTATTTGGCAGAAGCCCTTATCCAGAGCAACTTACAACTGAGCAATTGAGGGTTAAGGGCCTTTCTCAAGGGCCTTGCTCAAGGGCCCACTAGCGGCAGCTTTTTGCTGGTGAGGTTTGAAGCCTAATCTTACAGTCCAGAGAAGAACACCTTAACCGCTGGGCTATACCACCTCCCTAACTTTGAAATGACTCAAAGTGGATGCAGTCTGAGCCCTATCCAGGTTATATATGTATATATATATATATATATATATATATATATATATATATATATATATATATATATATATATATATATATCTATATATATATATATATATAACAGTATATATTAGAATCATATATTGTAGCATTTTTCATACTTCTATTGTGTCTATAGCCAACAACCAAAACCATAAGGAAGATAAATGACTATAAACACTATGAGCAAGGCTTTGGAGTAAAATAAAGACACATACATAATACAAATACAAACGACTGACCAAGAATGAACTTAAATAGGGGTGCTAATGAGTGCAACCAAAGAACAGGACTGGGTGCTCAGTGATGTGTGATGGCTATTTGACATGCATCTGCGATGTAGCCAGTGATGCAGTTAACATCTACAATTGTGACAGTATATGAGGTTTCAAATAGACTTTGGCTCAATGCTACCAGGATAAACTTGATCCTGAAACTCAGAACTTCTTGATATGGATTCCTTAAACAGAACAAGTTATTCAGGCTTGGATAATCCTGAGTTTCTGTCTTCTGTTCTATGGTTTCTTGTTGACATTGCCCCTATGTGACCCACGCTGTGATTATGTTTCAAATTATGCATAGTGTCCTGCAATAAAAAAGACTGTAAAACCTTTATAGTGTGTATTCGTCTTTCAGTCATTGTTCCTGGGATGGGCTCCCTTTAGGATCCACCCTGACCCTGACCAGGATAATATTCCTAGCTGAAAGAATTAAAAGGATCTATTGATTCTAATGCCATGTGCCACATGCTGGTTGTGTGTACATACTAAAATAACGTAATGCAGACAAGATGCTTATTTCAACCTCATATATTGAAGTTTGCAGTTGTTTTTATTTGAAAATTAAGATTTTCACATCTCTGTGACTTTTCTTTTTTTTTTTTTTACAAAAGGAAGAAATCAGCTGTCACTTGAGTGCATACCCAAGTGCAAGACCTTGTGCACAGGATGCACCTGAGGTAAACTACTGAACACATATACTCACCACTACACACTTTTTGCCAATGGACAGCATATGGATCTTCTAAAGGTAGCAACCACACAGCAATGTTACCTCTAAAAAAACATAACATAATTCTGCATAAAACAGTGAGTTGTTCTGGTTCAATCATTTACTCTTGCTCATCATTTTAAGACACTTTCATCTGCAAAGTGCTCACTGCAGGAGATTAAATATGTGTAGCTATAATGCGGAGAGGGGTTGATGCACAATGGTTAAGGCAGTTGCCTTGGAAACACATTATTGAACCGTGCCATTAGATATGTTTTGATCACGTCACTGGATGGAGCACCGGGAGAGAAAATAAAAAGAAAGCTCCACAGTAGACTTTCTTATTTTCTTCCCTACTACATGATTTATTTAGACTCATGGACAGTTATTTCTGAAGTGGTGCCTCATATTAAACAGGCATAGTTATTTTTAAACAGCAAAAAAAAGAAATATATTTTAATCATCAACTGTGGAACTGAAAGAGGAAAAAACTGCTTTTCTGTTTAAAAAAGTACAAAATGAAATCTCTGTATTTGTCTGTGTGAAACATCTGTCCTTATGTGGAGATCAGTGTGGCCGAATCTGGTGTCCCTGGATTGCTAATACAGTTCTTTGCTGTGTAGCTCCTCATATACAGTGCATGTGCTGCCCCTCTATGGCCAATAACTAGACTGGTTTCTCTGTTTCACTATAAAGCAGCACTTGTTCATGGTTATGTACAGGCCATACAAAACAATCTGGCTTTACAGACTCAGGAAAGACCTCAGACTGCTCCATTTATAACTGGATCACTACTTATTCTGTCAGTAAGAATGAGAAATAAACAATGAAACTGTGCTATTGTTCTAGGAAAATATTCAGTAATGTGGTGTAGTAAAATGCTGACATGTCCCAGTAAGTTTGATTTCCCGTATACCTCAGTAAAGATGAGAATATTATTCCTGAGTAAAGTTCATCATTCATTCATCTTCTACAGCTATATCCGATCTTCCCTTGGGTCACGAGGAGCCTGTGCCTATCTCAGGCGTCTATGGGCATCAAGCCAGGATACATCAAGGAGGAATGCCAACCCATCGCAGGGCGCACACACACACACACTCGCACACACACATATTCATACACTAGGGACAATTTTCCAAGGTGGCAATCAACCTACCGTGCATGTTTTTGGACTGGGAGGAAACCGGAGAACCCTGAGGCACAGGGAGAACCCGGACCCTGGAGGTGTGAGGCAAATGTGCTAACCACTAAGCTACCGTGCCCCCTGAGTAAAGTTCAATGTTTATAATTATTTTATACTTCTTTATTGTTATTCTCTTTGAATCAGTGTTAAAGCTTAAAGTTACTGGTCCACTTCTGACAGTGATCTTCTATACTGTACATGTAAAATGTACATGTAAAATGAACACACAGGGGAAAGATTTAGGTTTAATGGAAGCTTGGTCTTTTAATTGGACCTTAGATAAAAAAAAAAAAAACACAGCCTCTGCTTCTGTGCCCCGAACTCTCAAGTGTTCAGTTGTATAACGAGAATTGTCATAATGTCATAATACCAAGAACGCGAAGGCAAATCTCCTCACAAATCTTCACCGTGAACAACAGTTACATTGTGTAAGTCTGAATGTGTGAACTGTTTTTTTTTTTATAAAAAATAAATAAAATCACCAAATAATCACCATCACAAAATTCTCCAAATCAAAGTGTTGCTATTTGAGTATTCAGAATCCCATGACATAATTCATCTACAAGAAAGAAATGCAAACAATAAAGCTTGTTCTTCATTGTTTTATTGTTTTTCAAGATTTTACTTTACTTATACTTGCTGTTTAAAGTAACTGCACATTTAAAATAATGCATGGACAAAAAACAAACAGGACAAGTTGAAAGACATGAAAGTACCATATTTTGCCGTCTAAAAACAGTTGAAACCATTGGAGCCCATCAGACAAAATGATGGGATTATTTTTGTGGCATTCTGTAAAAACATTAATAAATAAAAAAAAGAAAGAAAAGAAGAAGAAGAAGAAGAAAAAAAAAACACCAGAGCACTACTTGTCACATTTTATTAACACGAGGTAAATTGGTAATGACCAAAGTTTTTATCATGCCAGCCTATGGCCTGAATCTTCTGCATCCACAATTAAAAATCACCACCAGTCTTTTGTATGAAAACAAGACTAGTTGTTTTAAAATGCGCCAATATCAATCAGTTTAAGTAATCACGTTTCTCAAAATAAATTATCGGTTACTGGAGGACTTAGAGAGCATTTTAAAGAAATAAAATGGGGAAAAGAAAATAACAGTCCAGATAGCTGTTAATTTATATACACATTTAAAAACACATCTTGTGAGATGCTCTGTTATAAACAAAGTGGTAAACAAGAACAAGTCATTACTGTCTGTAATCAGCACATGAGGTTTCATGCAGCCAAAGTGCGAGAGTCAAGTGCTACATAACCAAATTAACAGAAAATCTCCCCTGACATTTACAAACCAAACATGTGAAAGGAGGTGTGCATCACTTTATCAACACTGATAAATCCCCTTGAAAGAAGAGGTGAACTCATCTCAGAGCCATAGTGGACAGAGTTTTTAAAAAAAGCTAATAAACATTCCCCAAAGCAAAATTGGACACTTGCATGTGAACCAAGATTGTAGCATCTCCCTAAAATTTCCAACTTGTCTCTTATCACAGAGAACGAGCCGTAAATATTTCCACTCCCAAACCATGGCAGTGCCGAGACGCCCAGCTGTCAAATACCGCAAGGCTCCCATTTTTCCTGGTACACTTGTACCGTCTTATGTGAATCCTATCCTGTGGGGAAACAGTATGGGGACGATTTCAGTTTCGCCTTTGCCTGCGTCTCCATGGTTCTTCCAGTACTGTGGTTCCTTTGGCTTTGGATGTCTCCTGAAGCAGCATCAGCAACAGCATATGAGTCTTCTGCTCCAGAGATGCCAGAGAGTTAAGTTCAAGAACAGGAGCTAATGTATCTCGATGTGGACCTGCACAAAACAAAAAGTCTCTTATGAGCATGTCCCAAAGGTCTCCACACAAATGAACACTTTTTAAATGTCTTTCAAAGCTTTACATATCTTAATTATTCTCAGAGCTGAATCTGACGCATGGCAAGCACATTATTCTACTTTTCCTGATTATAGTGATTTGTTTGGACAGAAGGTAATTCTTATAGTTTTATTCTTATAGCTTTATGGAGTGGCCAGTTGAATTGAATTGGTTTAAAGTAAATGAATATCAGAAATCAGAAATCAGAAAGAGCTTTATTGCCAAGTATGCTTACGCACACAAGGAATTTGTCTTAGTGACAGAGCTTTCAGTTTACATACATACATACATACATACATACATACATACACACATACAGATAACATACAATTCACATACAATAACATACAATTCACATACATAAATTAAGTATTGCACATATATTATTGCACAGTGAGGAGAACGTTTAACTGTTCGTGAGGCTGATGGCCTGAGGAAAGAAGCTGTTCTGGTGTCTGGCTGTTCTGGTCTTTAATGATCTAAAGCGTCGGCCAGAGGGTAGCAGTTCAAAAAGAAAGTGTGCTGGGTTTGAGGGGTCCAGAGTGATTTTATGAGCCCTTTTGCTCACTCTGGAGGAGTATAGTTCTTGAAGAGTGGGAAGGGTAGTTCCCACTCAGGTCTTATAAATCAGTAGGTCTGATTTATTTAAAAATACACAAGGGTTTAAAGACAAAAATATTAAATATGTAGTATCTTCTTCTTTCGGCTGCTCCAGTTAGAGGTCGCAACAGAGGATCATCTTTCTCCACACTACTCTTGTCCTCTACACCTGCCTCTCATCGCCACATCCATAAACCTCACCATCGGCCTTCCGCTTTTTCTCCTGCATGTCATCTCCATCCTAGGCATTCTTCTCCCTATGTACCCATGTCCCTCCTCTGCACATGTCCAAACTATCTCAATCTAGCCACATTCACCTCGTCTCCAAAACATCTTACATCCACTGTCCCGCTAATAAACTCATTCCTAATCCTCATCACTCCCCATGAAAAGCTCAGGGAATTATCACACTCTTATAAACTTTCCCTTTTACTCTTGCTGATACTTCTCTATCCCAAATCACTCCTGCTACTCTTCTCCACCCTGTCTGCACTCTTCACTTCTCTAACACACTCGCCATTACTTTTCACTGTTGACCCCTCACCCACCTTCACCACCTTTTCTCCCTGCAACCGCACCACTCCACTATCTTCCCTCTCATTCAGTATATTATGTAAATATTAAAATATTAACAAATAGGTCAGGAGTCATGACGGTATGGTGTCACCTCTGAGGGTACGTTTAACAATTCATTGTAGATGTGATGATGCATGATTTTTTTTTAAAAACATATTCTTGGATTTTGCTGTATGTAAGAGCAGGTGCGGATAGGCGGACTATCTACGCCAAACCGACACACCTGAATAAGATTCAATTTGTGTGGTGATCTATCCAGGATGCATTCCTGTCCTACAATCAGTGGTCCTGGGACCAACTCCAAATCTATCAAGAGCTGCTAAAGTTGAATGAATGAATTCAAGTAATGAGTTGCAAAAACAAGTACGTGCTGAAATGTAGTTTATAGTTAGACTTCTAGAGATAACAGTCTGAGAATGAGTCTGTGACGTATCTGTTTTGAGCCATATTCACATTGCCATTGGATCCATATGTTACTAAAATAATAAAAGGCATGCTGCTGGCAGTGCAGGATCTGGGACGTGTTCTCTCAGATTTAGGAAACAAAAACACAACCTAGTTACATTCATTCATCCTATATATATATATATATATATATATATATATATATATATATATATATATATATATAGATATATATATATATATATATATATATATATAGACACACACACACACATTTTATTTACTTTTTACCTGTAAGCGCACATTGAACATCATGGAGGCGATGAGGTAGAGATAAGGGAATCGGATGCGGAGACGCCACGCCAAATCAAAAAAGATCAACAGAGTCCTGGTTAGTCCTTTGGAAAACACGCCGTAGGTCCGACCCGCGGATCCCGAAAAGCGGAGCACCAGGTACGACAGTCCCGCCATAAGCCGCCGTTCAGCGCGCGCTGCTCCACTGTTTTCCTCACTCCTTTTTTCGCCCCCACCGATTCCGCCTTCACTGCTACGTGAGCATGTTTTCGCATTCGGCTCAATCTCAAAACACTTGTCACTGATCTCTACCTTAGTGAACCCATACTCCACCCTCTGTGCTACACCTACACCGATCTACTCGACCCGGAGCCAATGTTGTGGAACGCACTTCCGGTTACCGTAAAGGCTGCGTATGTACGAATGTACAGTACTCGCTTACACGCTCTCTATCTCAAAAGCATACACTGTATTTTAAATAAAAATGAAGAATAGAATAGGGTCGATACATTACAGTTTACAATAAACATACGACACAGCAAGGCAGAAACATTGTGACTTATTCTGTGAATGTTTTTTTTTAAACATTACTGTGAGAAATGGTGTGTGTTGTGTAATAAGTCCAAACTCCTAAGTGTTGCCTGTAAGAAGAGGTTTATTCCCATTCCTACTCACTTACAGCATTTGGCAGACACCCTTATCTAGAGTGACTTACAACTGAGCAATTGAGGATTAAGGGCCTTGCTCAAGGGCCCACTAGTGGCAGCTCTTGGTGGGGTTTGAACCCATGATATTGCAAGCCAGAGGCCAACACCTTAACCACTGTGCTACCACCTCCCTACACCTCCTACAGTCCGACTGCAGTTCAGGGAGCTTGGTGAAAATGGAATGTGCCATTCTCTGGAGAGCTTTGTGTTCCGCTTGGTGCTGCTCCCAATTCAGGAATTCTGCATTGTTTCCCATGTGGATACTCTCAAGCACCTTCAAGAGCTATTATAAGTCTCAAAAGCATCTAGTGGGAGAGACGCCGATGGGCATTATTCACAATGATGTTGATGTGACGGGATCATGAGAGTGCGATATTAACACCAAGGTACTGGAGACTTCCCACTTGGCTCCTGCTGAAGTCAGTGAACAGAGTTTTTGTCTTGCTGGTTCACCTGTCAATTTTGCAGATTTTTAATCTCTTCCAGTTAGGCCTATTATTTGTATAGTGCTTTTAACAGTGGGCATTAACATAAAGCAGATTGACAGCAATAAATAAATTGCAAAAATTCTAACTATTCTAACAGACTGTCTTCATTTTTCTTCGTGGTTCTTGTGTTTAAACATTCACTATAACTGCATTGATCTTTAGGCTGTTCATGTGGATCCATCCTCAGAAGCAGTTAAAAAGAACTTCATCCAGAGGTATGGTGTCGGGGGAATCAGGCAGGAGGCACAGTGTGATCAGGGTGCAAGTTAAAAAAAATTGGAGAGTCAGAACGTAACACAAACATGAGGGATGTCTGGGATAATAGCCAGCCTGTCACACCACAATCAACACAAACCTGGGCAAACGAGTTAGATTGAGGGGATGACAGATCCAAAGTTCACCAAAACATTCTCTAACCATGAACCCACCAGATCTTCTATTTATACCAAGCCCACTACAACAGTGTCAGCACAATCACAAGCGTACCAAGTGTACAACCCCAGGCGATTCCAATGTGAAAGAGGGAACTACGTGTCTGATCTGTTGAAAAGTTGGAGACAAACAACCTTTTGTTTTAAATATTTATTATTATTTAAGGGAGGTGGTAGCTCAGTGGTTAAGGCATCGGCCTCTGGACTGATCACAGGTTCAAATCTCACCAAGCTGCTGCTAGTGGGCCCCTGAGCAAGGCCCCTAACCCTCAATTGCTTAGTTGTAAGTCGCTCTGGATAAGGGCATCTGCCAAATGCCATAAATGTAAACATAAAGTTAAACAATTGGCCTACCGTGTTAAAATAATACATCTCACTTCTGTCCAGCTGTTGAATCAGCTATGTTGATTAAAAGTATACGGAGACATAATGAAAAGCCTGAGATTGTAATGGCAAAAGGGGGGACTTTTATTATGTGAATACAGGGAGCTGCACCGGAAGCGGGTTGGTGCATTTATGAGGCTGGTTCCGTTGGGTGGTGGCTACAAACTTTTCTGTTACTCTGTAGAGTCGCTGTTCGCCCAACGCTGGAATGCGCGAAGGGCGTGAAAAGTAGACTTGAAATATTGATTAGTTCGCGGTGTTTTGGCGACTAAACGCGCTGTAAACGCGAATTTGGGTGGATATTTTCGAGAAACGGAGCGGCGGGGATTGTCTGGCCAAGTGTTAGCGAGTTGCACGGGAGCTAACAAGTAAATAGCCAGGAAGCTAGCTAGTAACAGAGCGAGAGAGCGCCTGGAGACATCGCGGACCAATGCAGGCCATAAAGTGTGTCGTGGTTGGAGACGGGTAAGATCACGCCTTTACACTTTTTATAGATTATAATCACCATGTTTAATGTAAAAAAAAAAATCCGGAATATCCCGCGATCCGTGCGGAAAAAGTCCCCGACTGAGTTCACAGTGTAGTACGTTAGCCGTAACTGGGATTCACAAGATAACACGAAGCTTTCGGTTCACGCTTTATTGTTCTTATTTTTTTAATAGTTATTATTTAATTAGTTTTATTGAAACACCTTTAATGAATGTAATTGATTTTCACATCCGAAGGGCGATGTTTTTCAAGCAAAACGTGGCCTTTAAACGAAAGGAAAAATGATCGTGATTGAAGTACGCTTGTATAAACAGAAGTAGTAGTGATTTTTTTATTATTATTATGGATAGAAAATAATCGCGATGTATTTTATTTTAATGGACGCAGATTTGTGACGTTGGTCCCGAGCAGTTACCTTTAAACCGCAGGGAGACTGAGTGTGACGTAGCATTTCCGGTCCCGCTCTACTAAAACTACCACAGTTAGAATGTGTGTGTGTGTGTGTGTGTGTGTGTGTGTGTGTGCAGAGGAAACACGATATTCACCATCATTTTTCAAATGTTTTCCTATTGACACTTTTTCTATTGCCCTGTGTTCTTGTTGCTTGCTGTAAGTTTGAATTCCGAAGTGGGCGTGGCTCTGTTCATCCCGGAAAAACCTTGCTCCCATTGTTGCTTATTCCAGACATGGTACCGCACTTGAAACCCAACCTGTACATCAATTTACGAGGAAAAGTTTGAGATGGTTGTTTCTGATCATTTGTTGGTCAATTTGTTGTTCATTTCTGTAAGTAAACAGAGAAAGTCTGTTGTAACGCTTTGCAACTTTCTCAGGACTCTTAAATACCTTTGCACTCCGTGCTATTGCACCTTACTTGCACACAACATATCTGTTTTGCACACCAAATATATTCATTCTCCTTGTTAACTTTTATGCCTCATTTTTACTTTTCTTTTTCTCTCCTATTACTTTTGCATCGATTTAGTGTGCCTGGTGCTTCACTTAAGAATTTAATTGTACAAACGATCACTGTAAATATGACCTAAACAAGAAAAGCTTCTACAGAACAGAAAAGCTTCTAGATGAACACCATCAATTTCCATTCCTGCTTGACTATCTTAGGCTGTCATGGATACTGAAACTATTCTATATCAGTTAAGGTTGAGTGAACTTGCCGGGCCCCTAGTAACCTATGATTCTTGTGAGACAGGAGAGGGACCCATCGTGGTTCTTGCTGTTCTAGTCTGTTCTAGTTGCTTGTTTTTGGATGCCTCTCTGCTTGACACGGTTTGTAGAAAGTGATTGTTGTGAGCTGCCAGGGAGGATAACAATCTAGCCACTTTCCTCTGAACTCTCTTATCAACAAAGATTTTCCACCCACAGAAGTCACTCCAGTCTCACTTTTCAGATCATTCTGTGTAGTGTCTAGAGACTGAAATCCTTAGATTACCAGTTTGTGAAATGATCTAAACCATTCCTTTTTATATGCACAATTTATTACTTTCAGTTAAAGTATAAAGAATTATGTCAAAGAAAAAAAAGCCTATAATACCATTTTGGTAACAAGATTGCTAATCTTCAGTAAGTTATGGAATACATTTTGATGATACATATAGATGATTTTGATTCTTTATTACTTCCTGGAAGGAGGTGTGTGTGTGTGTGTGTGTGTGTCAGTCACTGATAACCCTGTTAATGAGTTAAACCAGCATGGCTAATTGTATTTATCAGTATAAATATTGATCATGATATACTGAAATAGTTCAATATACTTTAGCTATATTTGATATTGCTTGTACTCACGCATCACAATGTTGTGGAAGTTTTGATTATTTGTTCCACCCTAACATGTCCTTGAAAAAACCGTCGTTTGTATCAAACTATTGCTTTACTCAGTTTGCCTTAAGTAATGTTATGCAACTTTGAAGGCTCTGTCTTAATGTTCAACTTGTCCTTGACATTAATCAAACATACAGACTTCTAGAGTTGTTTGTCATTGTTGAAACTTTCCATCAAACACCTCATGTACCATGCACCCACCAACTGAAACTGATTTTACTGCAACAGACGATCCTTGAATTATTTCACAACAATTATTCCTAGTCCATTGGTTTGGTTGGTTAAGCAACCTTCAAAGACTTCCTGTTTTTCTTATAATAGCACTTGGAAGTTTCACTGTGCCTGTCCTAGTCTATGCCATTTACAATTTCACTTCCTAGTTAAAATTTTGTCAGTATTATCATCGGCGCACTTGACTGACTGTAGATTGTGGTATTTTTATTTCACTTAAATATGAAAACCTGTAGCGTGAACTGTACACCACATTAATAAGAAGTATGTAAACTAGCTATTTAACACATAGTATTGCTTCTTCAGGATAGATTTGAACTACCAGAGCAAAAATGGAACTTTTGGCCATATTGTGTCTGAATTATAACTTTGTCATGACTGTTGTTAATGTTTTTTCCAATTTAATGCAAATGTTTGGTCCCGCTAATATACAGAAATGTTTAAAAGTTGTTTGTGCGTATGTATCAGCTCATCTAGGTTAGACTGTATCCGATTATTTTATTTGTCTATATTTCAGGGCTGTTGGTAAAACATGCCTGCTGATCAGCTACACAACCAATGCATTCCCTGGAGAGTACATCCCCACAGTGTGAGTACCCACTTCATTCATCACTCTCCACATTTTGCTTGGTTTACTCTGGTGATTGTTTACGTTTTGCTTCTACGATAGAATTTCAAGTTTTTCCCCTTTTCCATAGAATTAATCTAACCCTGCTGTTTCACTCATTTGAACAAATAAAAAGTAAAAGATTAATGTTGTACTAAAACTAAAACATTTATTGCATCATTTTGAGTCAGAGCCCAGTTATGAGGAAATGAGTTCAGAGGTTTATTTGATCATAAATATTTTGGTCTTCTCTGCAGCTTGATTAGCATTTTTGAATACTTCTTGAAAATGTGCAAATGGTTTTACACATTTTGTCTTTTTGAATATGGGCCTCTTAATTAATAGTGAGGTGATCATGTGATATAGAATTGTAAAGAGATGTGAATGTGCTTACAGCAGGAAGTAAAGCTTATTTTTGTCTGTCATGAGAAAGATCAGATTACTAATTGGTCTCAGGTGCACATTCCAGTTAAGTCATCCTTTCCTGGTGTTTTGTTTAGATTTGATAATTACTCTGCAAATGTGATGGTGGATGGCAAACCAGTCAATCTGGGTTTATGGGACACGGCAGGACAGGAAGACTATGACAGGCTCCGTCCTCTCTCCTACCCTCAGACAGTAAGACCTTTTTCAATTGTATATATAGGACATGTTTGTGAGCTTTATTTAGGCCGAGAAAAATGATCAGTGTGCTCTTGTTACAAAACTTATTTTTTCTTTTTTTTAAATCTAGGATGTGTTTCTGATCTGCTTCTCCCTTGTGAGTCCTGCCTCCTTTGAAAATGTTCGTGCAAAGGTAAGACCAGAAGACGGCTACTTGACAGATGGATTATATACATTAAGGGAGCCACACCAAAATGCTTATATGTATTAAAGGCTAGGTATCTTTTCATCTGTTCAGTGGTACCCCGAGGTGAGACATCATTGCCCCAACACTCCAATCATCCTGGTGGGAACCAAGCTGGATCTGAGGGATGACAAGGACACCATTGAGAAGCTGAAGGAGAAGAAGCTTACTCCCATCACCTACCCCCAAGGCCTGGCCATGGCTAAAGAGATCGGTATGTGTGCAGTGTACCGTTGTGTTAGTATATGCTTGCTACATTTTAACCTATTTATAATCATCAAATATCAAAACAGTTTAATAGTATTTATTGGCTGATTCAAGTCAAATTGGTTTTATGAAACTTGTTCTTGGATACATAACTAAAAGGAAACAAAAATAATCATTCAGGGGGCTGGTTATTCTTCTTTCTGTAGATGATTTCCAAGCATGAGGGCAGCTTAGTAATTATGGTTGATTCATACGGGAAAAGTGATCACTGTATGACTCGGGTACTTGTCACTAAAATTGCACATGCTCTACATAAACCTGATTTTATTGCAAAATGAAAGTTTTGTATAGTTTGGTTGCACTTAATTTGTACTTAGCTGGACACATGACCATTTTATGTCTGTGCTAGGAACTTGACTTGTGTTTTAAAAAAAAAAAAAAGGTTAGTTGCGTCATGACCAGGGGATAGCGTGTCTGCATTTAAACTATAATTGGTTCCAGTTTTGCTGACCGTATAGAAAAGAGTGAGCACTTCCTGGTGTGTCTGAACTGAAAATTAAATCAAACGTAATGATGTTTATACTGGCCTTTTTGTAAAATAAAAGTAATAAACAGGTTTATGTGCGATCTTTAAAGAAAATGTACTACTTGAGTAATAAGATCACCCCAGTTGATATTTCCGTGTTGTATTTATCATGCCGTGTTAAAGTGAGGGTGGCACAAGTGAGCAAAACCAATGGTAGAAGTAAGGCCTGTGTAATCTGAAA
This sequence comes from Kryptopterus vitreolus, assembly GCA_030449085.1. NCBI lineage: Eukaryota > Metazoa > Chordata > Actinopteri > Siluriformes > Siluridae > Kryptopterus > Kryptopterus vitreolus. The sequence continues at coordinate 10,738,277 of JACRUU010000004.1, forward strand.
GACCCTGTTGAGGTAACCGTCTGATCTTCCTGTAGCCAACTAAAACTATTCTATAACTATTATCTCTAGGTCTTGACGGAAACATTCCGCTAGAAATATAATCTCTTTTTAAATTAATCGCCACCATGTATTATGAGTGTTCAGTTCCTCAAATAACATTCATTCTGTTCGTTCACCAGGAGCTGTGAAATATCTGGAATGCTCGGCCCTGACACAGCGTGGCCTTAAGACGGTGTTTGACGAGGCAATCCGAGCTGTTCTCTGCCCACCCCCTGTGAAGAAGAGGAAGAGAAAATGCTCTCTGCTGTAGAGTGTGAGGAAGGCCTACAATCCCAGCTGTATTTTGAGGGATAGGAATGAGATGGCGCACTTGTTCCAATTTTCCTCCTTTCTTTTCTTTTTGTTGACTACGACTTTATATTCTCACACGATTGAACATAATCTCTAGATGAACGAACGGGACCCCGATCACCTCGAATCCATGTTCACTTAGACACGCCCATATTGATATTAACCCGACAGATTTTTTTTCTTAGACCACTTTGCGAACTTTGTCCTGTAGTTCATTTTCTTTTAAGAGCCCATGTGGTTTGTTTACAAGTCATCATTCGAACGAAGTACGTTTTGCCAAATAGCACTACGTTACCCACCGCGTACACTATGACAACTCTGTTGAATTCTCTTCAAAAGTTTGCTGAACAACAGGCCACGGTTAGGCAAGATAGAATATTGAGAGTACTGTTCTTCAGACACGTGTACTGGAGTCCGTCACCTAATACATGGAAATCATTACTCGTCACTGGCTACATGTTTGTATTAAAGTCACTGTCTTGCATTTCATACTGTAAAACTTTAGACCTGAATAACAGTGCTCGTCTAGCTTCAGTGTTTCTCAAGTGCTTCCTCGTGAGCACAGCTATACCTCCTCTTTACCCGAGAAATGATTATGCCCAATTAATTCCCTTTAATACTTTATAACCCTGTCTCGCTCTCTAAAGAAGTTTAAGCGCAATCTACAGATTGCGTCCTCAGCTAGGGGATATGAAGCATCTCAAAATAAAACACTATATAGCGTGATCAGAACCCTTTAACGGTTTTATAGCATGTATAATGAACCTTAAACTTGTATTAATTTTTTTTTTATATCTGATGTTAAAAAAGGCAACACTACTGTTGGATTGTGACACGAAAGGAATTTAGTGTTTTTTTTTTTAGTTCTTGTATTCCCTTATAGATAATCATATTTTTAACTAAACTTTTACTTTGTACACTAACATTTAACTGTCCCTTCTGTCATCTGGATAGTATGTTTCTGACAGATTGAACTCAATGAAAATGTCACGAAGAGTGACATTTGGAGCTTTTTGCATACTTCCTTTAATTCGTCCCGAATCCAAGTATACAATGTGCATTTGCCATCGTGAGTCTGTGTGCACAATTAGAGCCAATGTTGTAACCCTTTTTTCCCCGCTCGGGATATTCCTAATCACTTGTTTTTGGATAAATGGTGGCAGAAATAAAGCAGAATTAAATGTGTCTTCTTTGGGGTCAGGTTTGTCGTTAGTTTGCACAATTCTGGGACATTATGCTGAAATTGATTCATTGACTGCTGATAAGTTGTGTAAGAATGGGATTTCTACCCCATTAAATGTATACAGTATATCTTTAATCTTGGCAACCTTTACGACTAAATGTGAGCTCAGGATCAGCTAGCCCAAGATTATTCTTCATTGACACAAACGCAGTAAGATATCAAATTTGACAACTGACAGACTACGTCGACATTAACTCCTCTTGGATATTTATTTGATGAGACAGTCCATGCTTTAGTGAGTCTCGGTCATGATACGATGTCTTAGTGAGACGTCAGAAATTCAACAGGACAAAATGTTCATCTTCATTTGTTATTTTTTAGTAATAATCTAGCATGCATGTTTTTGAGACTTGGTGGGGAAAAACCTGAGAACCAAGAAAGTAACTTGAGTTCAGGATCAGAGCAGGCATTCTGGTGCTATGATGCTGCAACACATCTGTAAGGATTAAATGGTAAGGGTTTTTAAAAATATTTTATGGTTTGTACAAAGCAGAATATACCACTATATAATCACTGACCGTCTCTGCTGTGACAGTTATCTTGCTAGTTTATTGGATGGTAGAGAATATACAATCTGATTTCAAAAGATCAGTCAATATTAGGATATAATATCTGTAACAACAAAAACATCATAGATTTTCAGGCAACACAAAATCATGCTTCTTACACGAAGCAAATGTCATTTTGGCTTTAACACACATTTACAACTTTGAAATGAAACGTGTTTAATACACTTCATCCATGTTGCGTAGACTTCAACGGTGACGTACATAAATAACTAAATGTCCTTTTTAATGTGTGATGGCCTGAAAAGAAATACCACAAGATTCTCAGTCCATTGACTTGTGCTGAGCTGAAGCTCAAGTGTCCACATATCGTAATAAAGTTCCTGATGTGGTCTGTATGCTAGAAACAGAAAAGTAATTATTATTAGGATAAATAAATATTTATACATGACAAATACAAACAAATAGATAAACAAGTGTGCAGCCTTACCGTTCGACCAGTTCTGCACCGATAATATCGTGAATGTGATACTTGATGTCGAGTTTGACTTGCGATTTGGTACGACGTAATTCTAAATCAGCCTTTAGGATTTCACTATACTTTGATTTCCGGACCATGCCAAGAACTGCTTTGCGTCCTAAAAAAAAAAAAAAAAAATGTTTTAGATGCTACACAATGTTAGTAAAAAAGACAAATATATTGTGGGTGATTCCATTTGAAACTTTAGATCCTCTGCAAAAAGAGTTTGATTGCATATGTAGTGACCTGGAATGTGTGTGCAACCAAAAAAAAAATGCAGTGAGACTAAAATGAAAAGTAATCATTACATTTTCCCCACCTTACCCTGAATGAAGTATTTGGTGAATCGGCCGGAGTTTGGAATTGAAAGCCACCAGCTTCCTGCGTCTCTCACGGTCAACACTCCTGACTTCACCAGCTGCCTGTTGTCAAAACAACGATTATTACACACACAATTACACACAGGTCAGTGCACAAACAGGCTGTAACTCTTACGTTCTTACGTTATCTCAGAATCGGTGAAAAGAAACTCTTTGAGCATTTGACATTTGCTGAAGCTTAGTCCTGAGAAACTAGGCAGCACTTTATCTAGAAACTTCTCGACTGTGGCGTGAGTGTCAGTTCCGACATGTTCTGCCAGAACTTTGGCCCTGTAATCTTCAGTAAACACCAAGGCGAATGTGTCGGTGTCGAAGCCCAGCTGGAACATGAGCAGTTCTCTTTTGTCCCGCAACTCATTCTGCAAACACACACATAAGAACACATGCGTCACTGTTGATTTGATGTTTTTAAGAACCATGAACAATTTATTCCTAGTGTTGGTAGATCTCATGCAGACATGAACTTCTTACAACAATCACATTCATTCTGATCAAAAGGTCAAAACAAGGTAAAGTGATCTGTTACGATCATCTTGTACCGTAAGGCCGATAAATCATCAGCAAATGTTTCATTACACATAATAGTATCTATACTCCAATGATACCTGGAGTATAATTATTTATAACAATAATTAAAGTTATTCTTTAGTTATTTCATGATAAGTTAGAGGGGGCCAAGCACCAGTACATTTTTTCAATAACTGGAAATCACTATAGCTCTAAAAACATTTGAAAAGCGGAAATCATTTTTAAATCTTCACGCAGTACTAGAATTGCACGGCCTTTGCGGTATGGCTGAAAGCGTTCTGCTGTTATAGAAAAATCATCTTGGAAGTGATACAGTCCTGGTTTGTAAGGAAGGTGATTTATATAAAGCAGCAGCAATGCAGGTTTCAGTGTTCACAATCTCACCTGCATTGCTGCTGCTTTATATAAATCACCTTCCTTACAAACCAGGACTGTATCACTTCCAAGATGATTTTTAGTAATGTTTATTTAGTAATGTATTTAGTGTAGTGTATGCATTTAGTAATGTGTGACGTCACTAGGATTTGGGATAAATGTCATGTAATTATTGAGGTCTTGAACGTGAGGTCAGTGGTATATAATAGTAGTATAATTGGCATCACTCGATAAGAACATTTTCAAGCATGTGATTTTTAAGATAAGCATGTTTAAGTTTTTTAATGCCAATTTGCTAATTATTTGTATGATATTGGAGTGGAGCAGAAGGATGAGAGTGACTATAGGAATTTTGCCTATGTTGCCAAAAAGGCTAGCTACAGCCCTGTTTAAGCAGAATGTAACGAGAGCGGGAGGAAGGGAGAGAGAATGTGTCATGCAGATAAAGAAACTGAATCCTGAGAGGGAGACGGGGGAGAGAGAGGGAGTTAGAGGGTAGAGAAGCGGAGGACACTGGGCGAATGTGTTCCCGGGGTAAAAGCCTCTCTGGTCAGTGTCTGTAATCTTAAAGCCAAAATATCATATAACAGACTTAGTGTGTTTTTGGCAGTGTCAGTCTGCTCAGCATCCATCTTTACCTGGTGTCCACAATGCACACAGGAAAGTCTGAAGATATGCATAAAGACTAAACATGCACATTATATTATTTATTGCAAATAGACATGTATGCTGATCTGTGTGTATATACACAGTCCCTGACAAAAGTCTTGTCGCTTATCTATTTTGTAGAAACACCTGCTATTAACCTTGCTATTATTGACTTTTAATTAATCAATTGGTGTTAGAAATAGCTCGTATGAACAGCTAAAACCCTCCCAAATGATGTTTAATGCACTGAAATAAATTAGTTTCACTGAAAAAAGATTTATCATTTAATCAAAACAGAAAGGTCAAATTGTGGCAAGACAAAAGTTTTGTCGCCTAAACAGAAATTGAACAAATTTACTGCAAATACAAAAATATGTCAGAAAATTAAGTAGTGGTGCTGTGAGATCCAAATTTAATATCTTGTATGACTTCCATGAGCTTGAAGGACTTGAAGGACTGCATCCATGCGGTTTGGCAAAGATTCATACAACTTATTGATGAAGTCATCAGGAATAGCAAAGAAAGCAGTCTTGCAAGCCTCCCAGAGTTCATCAATATTTTTTGGTTTAGTCTTCCATGCTTCCTCTTTCATCCTACCCCACATATGCTCAATGATGTTCAAGTCTGTTGACTGGGCTGGCCAATCCTGGAGCATCTTGATCTTCTTCGCCCTGAGGAACTTTGATGTGGAGATGGAAGTATGCGATGGAGCACCATCCTGCTGCAGAATTTGGCCTCTTTTATGGATGGGAATATAAGAGGTAGCTAAGATTTCTTGGTATTTGAGACTATTGATGTTGCCTTCCACCCTGCAGATCTCTCGTACACCCCCATACTGGATGTAACCCCAGACCATGATTTTTCCGCCACCAAACTTCACTGTTTTCTGGGTGAATCTCGGATCCATGCGGGCTCCAGTAGGTCTCCTGCAATATTTGCGGCGACTGTGGTGTAATTCAACAGAAGATTCATCTGAAAAATCCACCTTCTGCCACTTTTCCAGCGTCCATCCTTTTAGCAGGCTGTGGGCCTTGGCAAATGCCACACGGTTTTTCAATCGTCTTTTGTTTAGTGCTGGCTTCTGGGCACTGATTCGACCATGGAGGCCATTTCGAGATAGAATCCGACAAACTGTTCTGGTTGACACGGGGACTTCAGGTGACCAGGTCTCGTGGAGCTCTGCTGCAGTGGAAAATGGGCTGGCCTTGGATTTTCGAGCCAACAAACGGTCCTCTCGAGCAGTTGTCTTGCGGGGTCTGCCTGACCTGGGCTTGTCAAAAACTGTCTCCAGTCTCTTCAAATCTTTTTTTTTTATCCTCTGTACTTGACGCTGAGACACATTGAAGGTGTCTGCCACATCAGCAGTGGATCTGGTCTTCAGCCTCTTGATAATCAACACTTTAGTCTCAGGGTGAATCTTAGGCATGTTTGCAGAGGTCTAGTTGCAGGTGAGGTGAGCTAGTGAGGTCTGGTCTAGTGTACTGGGGTTCTTTTTATACACACCTGAGACCTAATTGATCCATTATTAGTCACAGGTGAAGCTCATATGACAAGACGACAACACTTATGTCTTTGCAAAAATTGACTCAATGGGCTTTACCAAGCTGTGAATATTAGAATACTTTTTGACAGTTTCGTTTTGCACTGAAACATTATTACAAAAGCTGTTGGGATTAAAATGAGCCATTAAAATCCATTTCTTGTAAAAAAAATCTTGATTAGAAATATATTTCAGCGGCACTTCAGGTCAATTTGTACACAAGCGACAAGACTTTTGTCAGGGACTGTATATACAGTCACATATACAGTATATACTGTATATACAGCACAAGTGCCAAGTGTCTGTGTATGTATATATATATAACACACACACACACACCACACACACACACACACACAACACACCACACATATATATATATATATATATATATATATATATATATATACTATACATATACATACATATACACACATACATATATACATAGATACATTTTATATTCATATATATTCAATTGTGCATATTGTGCCACTGTGAGAGACATAATCGAAAAATAAAAATCCGGAAATCACATTGTATGATTCTTTTTTAAACCATTTATTTGTGAATTACTGTGTCAAATAAGTATGTTAATATTTGGTAAAGAAGCCTTATAGAGGTCAAATGGTACCTGTAGTTCTTCACCAGGTTTGCACACACTGCAGGAGGGATTTTGGCCCATAGAGATCCATACAGATCTTCTCTAGATCCGACACTGTCTTTTTCAGGACTGTCGCTGAGCAACACAGACTTTCAGCTCCAAAGATTTTCTATTGGATTTAGGGCTGGAGACTGGCTAGGCCACTCCACAACCTTGATATGCTTAAGGAGCCACTCTTTGGTTTTCCTGGCTGTATGCTTTTGGTTAGAAGACCCAGCCACGACCCATCTTTAATGCTCTGACTGAGGAAAGGAGTTTTTTGCCCAATATGTCACAATACATGGTGCGTTCATCCTCTCCATAATGCAGTGCATTCGTCCTGTCCCCTGTGCAGAAAAACACCCACAGAGCATGATGCTTCCAGACCCATGCTTCACTGTAGGGATGGTATTATTGGGATGAATGATGGGATGATCATTCTTCTTCCTCCAAATATGGAGGAAAGACCAAAAAGTTCTACTTTGGTCTCATCTGATCACAGGACATTCTCCCGTGACTCCTCTGGATTATCCAGATGGGCCCTGGCAAACTTCAGACGGGCCTGGACATGGCCTGACTTAAGCACGGGAACTCGCATGGGATTGCAAATCCCATAGAACCCCCCCCCCCCCCACACACACAATTTCAAATGATTTGAGTCAAGATGTTAATTTCATCAAGTGCCACCTAGTGGCCGAAAGAAAGTAATCAAAAAGTAATCAAATGTAATCAGTTACTTTACTTTTATAAAGTAATTAAAACGTTACACTACTTATTACATTTTGAATATGGTCATTTGTAATCAGTAATGCATTACATTTCCAAAGTAATCTTCCCAACACTGTGTGTGTGTGGTGTGTGTGGTGTGTGTGTGTATATTATGTATATATATATATATATATATATATATATATATATATATATTATATATATATATTTATATATATATATATATATATATATACTATATCACACATATATATATATATATATATATATACCACACACACACACACACACACACACACATCTTTTTGCTCATGCCCATGATTCCCGCTGTGACCCGTTAGACACCAGGCCTCATTATACAGGTGTGTGATGGTTTTAGTGGAAAGGGAATCGATCATGTTACCAGTTGCTTGTCGACGAGCGTTTTGTCGCTGAGTAAACTGTACAGCTGGTGTTTGTAGACAATCGGTGGAAGGCTGTCGTCAAACAACTTCCGTGAGAAAAGCGTCATCAAGTACTGCAAGGTGGCTTTAACATCACAAGGTCCCTCTGCTCATAAACATAACATATGAAGATCAGGACAAATGAGAAGAACAATACGTGTCATGAATGAGACATTTCTTAGCAACCACCATAACGACATAAGTTATGTGAAGAAAGCATTTCACTGTGCTGTTAATGTGTAGGACAAATAAAATCGCTTCTATTTACACCTGAAAACACCCCACAGCCTCTTTTCCACGACGCTAGTTAACACACCTTGGACGTCTCTGTGTTCAGGATTTCCGATGAGATTTTCAACTCCAAATCTCTTTCTCTTTGCGCGGAACGTTTCTGAAATGAGAGACCGTTTTCTGTTCATGGCTCCGGAAAGTCCAAATAAACCCAGAATGATTTGAAAGAAAACAACAACAACAACAACAGCGCATGTAATTCAGGTGTAGAAGTGAAATTCGGAAATAGTCAGTGTTTGGTTTGCTGACACTTCGTGTGTGAGAAAGAGAGCATTTTGACTTAATAAATAAATCGCGCTAATGTACATTAAAAGACAAGTCCAGACATGAAATGAACGCCAGCTTGCGGGGTTGTTTGGTAAACTAACTTCTTCTCTTGATATCGTCATAGCAAAGATGCTTTACCGCCACCTACTGAATTGGAGTGTGGAGTGAACCCTTCAGGACCTCACCCATTACCAAGAAACAGAAAAGTAATTATAGAATTTAAACTCCCTTCGATATCGAGGGATATATACAAATATATATATATATATATATATATATATATATATTTAAATAGGGGGATGTGCAGACCTGAAGTAAATACAGGGGAATAAATCTGATCAGTCACACCATGAAGTTTTGGGAGAGTAGTAGAAGCTCGGCTGAGAGAAGACGTGATCCACAGTATGGTTGCATGCCGAGGAAGAGCACTAAGGATGTGATATTTGCTTTTGAGGATGTTGGAGAAGTATAGCGAAGGTCAGAAAGAGTTGTGTGTTTGTGGATCTAGAGAAAACTTATGGCAGGGTTCCGAAGGAGGAGTGTAATAGAGATGTATGTGAGGGTGGGGGAGGACATGTATGAGGACAGTGTGACAGCAGTCAGGTGTGCAATAGGAACAACTCATGGTGGAGATGGCATTGAATCAAGGATCAGCTCTGAGTCCTTTCCTGTTGGCATGATGGACGAGGTCGCACAGGAGACTTGATGGACTATGATGTTTGTGGATGGTATTGTGATTTGTGGTGAGAGGAACGAGCAGGTTGAGAAGAGTCTGGAGAGGTGGAGGTATGCGCTGGAGAGAAGAGGAATGAACGTAAGAAGGAGTACAACATTATGAGTACATGTGTGTGAATGAGAGGGAAAGCAGTGGAGTAGTACAGTTGCAGGGAGGAGAGGTGGTGAAGGTCGATGAGTAGTAGTGTGGAGAAGGATGATCCGCTGTGGCGACCCCTAACGAAAGAAGCTGAAAGAGGAGCAGGAAGAAGAAGATATAACGAGATAACCAGTCAAAATGTTGGACACACCTTCTCCTTCAATGTTTGTTCTTTATTTCTATTTTCAAGATTGCATTAATATTAAATACATCCAAATTATGGAAGATCGTATATGGAATACAGTAGTTAAAAAAAAAAACCTTGAAATTACCCACAATGCTTTATATTTTTGACTCTTCAATGTCGCCACCTTTTGCTTTGATACTTTGAATTGTGCTTTACAAACACAGTCTCTCAGTCCGCCTCATAATTTGATTTAATGGTTTTCCGACAATTCCGAGGGTTTCCCTGAGGTTTTTGAGTGCCTGTTGTCGGCTTTCTTTTATTTTATGATTCCAACTTGTCCCATTCGGTTGCAGCTGGGTTTAGATCAAGTGATTGTTGAGGGCAGGCCATTTGATGCGGACCGGCACTCCTTCTCCTTTTCAAACAAATAGCTCTTACATAACTTAGACGTGTGTTTGAGGTCGATGTCCTGTTGGAAAACAAATTATAGTCCTACTAAGTGCAAACCATATGAGATGGCATGATGTGGTCAACATACCGAGGTAGCCATGCTGGTTAAGCGTGCCCTCACATTAGACTAAATCACCACCATTGTCACTGACAAAACACCCTTACTCCATGCATCACTGTCAGGAAATACTGTCAGAACTGTCAATTCTCTATAAGTCTAATAAAAACACACACACAAAAACTCTAATTTGGATTTATCAGAACAATGGACAGTTTTCACCTGATTTACATTTGCAGTATTTAGCAGAAGCCTTTATCCAGGGCGACGTACAAGAAGTGCTTTAGGTCTCCATCTAATGATAAATTCATTCATGAAGGGTAAATACAAACTTAAGTACACAATAAGCATAGACAGTTGAGTTTTTTTTTTAAATATGGATTCCTGGACAGTGAGAGGAAAGAAGTGTTAGGATAGGTGTTGTTGGAAGAGGTATGTCTTCGATCCATGTTTGAAGGTAGACAGTGTCTCCGTGGTTCGGACATCCAAGGAAGTTCATTCCACCACCTCGGTGCCAGAACAGAGAAGAGCCTTGAGTTGATCTTACCTCTTACCCTGAGAGAAGATGGAACCAGGCGAGCAGTGCTGGACGCTCTGCGGTGCGGTACGGCAGGTGCGGTACGGGAGGTGATGGCTTTGTAGGCAAGCATCAGTGTTTTGAATCTGATGCGTGTGAGCAGCTACAGGAAGCCAGTGGAGCGAGAGTAGCAGTGGGGTGGTGTGAAAGAATTTAGGCAGGTTGAACACGAGTCGTGCTGCTTTTGAATCATTTGCAGTGGACGAATAGCGTTCTGAGGTAGACCCTGCCAGCAGAGATTTACAGTAGTCCAGTTCTTGCCAAGATTTCATCAAAGCTAAATGTAGTTTTGACAATGTAAAATGAAAATGGGTTCTGGGTTGTTACATTTTTTTACAAGAGAATTCCATATGTGTTCTTTCCTAGTTTGGAGGTCTTCACTATGAATATACAATGTTGATAATAATAATAAAAAAAAATGAAGAAAAACCACCAAAAGAGAAGATATGTCTAAACTATTGACTGGTACTGTATAATATATAATGACCTGTTCACTTCTCATTATATATCATACAGTACCAGTCAATAGTTTAGACATATCTAATGACCTGTTCACTTTTCATGGGGCACGGTGGCGTAGTGGTTAGCACGTTCGCCGCACACCGCCAGGATCCGGATTCGATTCCCGTCTCGGCCATGTGTGTGGAGTTTGCATGTTCTCCCCGTGCCTCAGGGGGTTTTTCTCCGGGTTCTCTGGTTTCTCCCCGGTCCAAAAACATGCACGGTAGGTTGATTGGCACCGTGGAAAATTGTCCCTAGTGTATGAATGTGTGTGTGTGTGTGTGTGTGCCCTGCGATGGGTTGGCATTCCATCCAGGGTGTATCCTGCCTTAATGCCCATAGACGCCTGAGATAGGCACAGACTCCCCGTGACCCGAGGAAAGATCGGCTAAAGCGGTAGAAGATGAATGAATGAATGAATGAATATTCACTTCTCATACCTGTTTACTAGTACACGCTAATGCCGTAGGGGTTCTGAGCATTGGGTAGATGTATTTAGGTTTTTTTGCCTCCTTTTGTCTGACAAATCAGAGTAGTAGATGAACTCTAAATTGCCTCTGGATATCCCAATCAGGCTGTATTCCTACCTCATGCTGTTCATAAGATCCATCACGACCCTGACAATGATAAAGGGAAATGAATGAATGAATGTTTCAGTAAGATCATGAGCTCTGTCTCTGTTTAGCTGTTTGTTCTTGCCAAAAAAAGGAAGGGTAGAAAAAAGGAAAGAGTAGAAAGGGGAATGAAAAGGGTAAGAAAAAAATACAACAGAGAACGATCCAAGAGCCAGACAGTTAAAAATAAATATTTCAGTCATGACTTTCTTACACAACTATGAAAGGATGGCCTTCAAGCATAAATGACGAACACTACAAGCAACTGCAACAAAATTCAAAACTGATAGAGGGAACAAGAAGTAGGCAAAACCATTACATGTATGTGTGTTATAAGTTTCACAGTGTATTATTATACTATATGTTCAACTGTCTCCATATTTTGATAGATTCTAGTAAGCCCAGTATCCTGTTTTTGTTTGATCAGGTGTAGATAGTAATTCATTATTATGTTCTGTAGCTTACTCCACCCACCCGTGTGACTGCCTGATTCTTTATTGCATACAGATGCTGACCCTAGAGTTCATTCTCCCATACTTTCACTGTCTGGAGCAGTAGTAGCTCCGTGGTGTATTCTTTGGGCTACTGATCAAAAGCTTGTTAAGTTTAAGCCCTGACACTGTAAAAAAATAAATAAATAAAAAAATAAAGTAGCTGAAAATAAATAGTGCACTTCCTATTCACATCTATACAGAACCAGATGTTATTGCAGCTGTTTTCTTTGTTGTGTATTCTGGGGTCTGTTGTAGGAACAGTCCTCTGCCCACAAGTTTTGTTTCCCAGTGTTAGATATAGTTTCTACAGCTAACCACCTAATTTAAATCTAATTTAAGCATCCGTATACTATATATTCAACAAATTACGGTAACACATTTGTGTTATGCAAATGTGACAGAGAAAAGACAGAGATTTTCTGTAATTCGCTGTCACCATGGTAGCCTAATCCTATATAATATTTATCTTATACTACTAGTCAATCTTTAAAATACGTATTCCAGGGGCATGAGCTCTGGTTCATCAGGACTGTATAATTTTAAAGAGCAATTTATAAAATCTCTTGACCAATATGTACTAAAAACAAGGGGGGAAATGGATAAACGGTGACTTCTGTACATATAAATATGAATGTAAAGCACAATAGGTAGAACAAATCCCACCTGCCACAAGCCTCAAGCTTTGAGTGAGCTATTTACCCATCCATTAGCAATTCAAACTAAAACCACGAGCCTCCCCAGAGAACACAGTTATAGACTTTCATTCAAAAAAAGAGTTTATTGTATGTAGTATTCATAGGTACAGTTTGAACCTGTCTGAAGCAGATAAATAAGCCTCATGATCATTTGGCCTAATTCTCTTTACAGGACTGGTCGGATTACAAGGCTTTTATGTTTTAGATATATAGTGAACTATAGGGCTCTTCAGAAGAGCTTCATGTTTTGTTGCTCATAATGTTTTAGGGACTGATACGTCAGAGAAGGCAGCAGTGCCTTTTAAAAAGCTGCCTCAGTTTTTGTTGGCTATAAAGGCTGAGATGAGCTTTGGCTTGAAGAGCACTATGGAATATGTAGGTCTTTTATACATAAACTTGTTTTTATGGTATTAAAATGTATTGGAAGTATTTTCATTTCTTTCTTTCTTGCCTGCTTGTGTCCAAAGCCATCTACACAGAGAATGCTGAAATTCCTCATTACAATGTCATTCCTTTTGGGTAAGAACTTTTGCCCTTAAATGGGGAATCCAGCTTTTATTGACTTCACATGCGTTTAAAATGTACATCAGTTTGTGATTTGTTTTCTTATAGGACCCACAACAGCTTGTGTGACACGTCGATGTCTGGCTAGTGATCTTGTTAACAAAAGCCTGTACAGTGCACCTCAGACTCCAGAGTGTGTTACTGCAGTGAACCTCACCTCCATCCAGTACAAGACGCTGTCTGTTGTAAGTATAAAAGAATTCTGCTTAGTCACTTATGCAAAAATTCAATTCCATGTAAATGATTATTTTTGCTTTATGCATCACTTGTTATAATACATGTAAATATAAGAAATATTCATGTACGTTTTTTTCTTTGGAACACGAAGGACTCACAGACCATGCAGTTCCATAGTCGCATTAAAATTACCATGGTGAGTTTAGAGTTTTTCTTGGTGTTAAAAATTACCATTATTCCGTTCATCCAATGAAATAAAATGTTTAATGCAATGCAAACAAGTGGATTAATATTCAAAATGAGGTTTAAAATCTTATAGTATTTGGTTTCTTATAGCTCGTATAATAAACAGATAACTTTTTTGCTATTTGAATCCAATATTTAGCATCGGAACTATGTTACCACTAAAGCAAACTGTAATCAAGCACTATATATATATATATATATATTACATAAGTGAATATATATATTAAGCAGGCACAAATGTAAAAGTAGAGAGATTTGTCACCTTAATTTTTGAGTTCATAGCAAGGTTCTTTGGTTTGTACATTTGGTCAAGTGAATTCAGAATAGGATCCAGATAAATACAAACCTTATCATTGCAGTGGTAAACAATTACTAAAATGAATGAATAAATGAATACAATTCATAGGCATTTGTAAGCTTTCAGTGCCATTTCTATTTTCCTGTGCACATGATGCATGTCTAAAATCAGGCATATTCATGAAAAGTAAGCACAGCAGTAGGTTCTAAGAATTACCACTAGGTGGCAGGGTGTGACCACAATGTTGTGGCCCTTACTGGTTTCTGATCTTAGACACAGGGGACTACGAGCACAGCTGTTTGTTCATGCAATGGCTGTCATATTACAGCCATCGCTAGTTTGAAATTAAGTTGCCTCGACTTATAAACTTCTTACTATGATCAAATTGTTATTTAGTTAGAACGCTAAGACAGAAACTAGATGTAGTTAACCAAAGCCAATGCAACCCTATGAATCTAGTAAATAAAAACTGAAAAAAAAATATGTTGGAAGCTTGTGAAGAACAGCCAATAAAATGATTTAAAGCTTGAACACTTGTTTTATACTTGGAATTCATTAGATAAACACAGGTCTGCTTCTAAGACTCTACTCTATACCGTTGACTATATGATAGACAGTGTTGGGAAGGTTACTTTGGACATGTAATAGGGTCCAAATGACAAATTACCCTATTCAAAATGTAAGAAGTAGTGTAACTTAAATTAAAGTAACTGATTACATTCGATTACTTTTTTATGACTTTTATTTGTCCACTAGGTGGCACTCGGTGGGATTTGTAATCTTCAACATTTTCAAAAGTAACTGTAATTTAATTACACGTTTTTTTTTCGTGGTAACTGTAACGGATTATTATTATATACTTTTATTTTGTAATTAGATTACATAACGCCGTTACATGTAACTAGTTACTCCCCAACACTGATGCTAGACATAGGGGCATAAATATGTAACTCAGTTTTGCTTTTCTCGTAATAGGTGTGGACAGACCCAGACCTCCGATGGTCAGTGGCAGATTACAATTTTACTGAAATCATTTTGCCCGTTAAGAATATATGGACCCCTGATCTCACTGTGCAGAATGCGTAAGTCCAAGTTGATCATTCATTTTATTGAGAGCTGTGGTTTTCAAAAAGATCTGGGATTTAAGCTCAGATCACTGGTACAAAACCTTAATTATAAGCTGCTGCCGGCTTGTTTACCTGTATAGTTTATTTAGATATTTCTATGCATAAATGTAACAAAGTGTCAAAGGAAATGTTGTATAATGTTTGAAACCTTGCACTGCAAATGTAGTCATAAGAACAGTCAAATATGACTATACCACAACTGATACACAACAATCTCTTTTTCCCCTCCGTCTTCTAGAATATATGTCAATGTGAAATCTGCTACGAGTGACGTAGTGGTGCAAAGCGATGGTACTGTGAACTACGCCATTATCATGTACACCACGGTCGTGTGCAGACTCAACCTCCTCACCTACCCTTTTGTCCAAGGAGAGTGTCCGATTGCCATTAACGGATGGAACCAGAGCTGTAAGATTTGACATTTTCAGTTTACATTGAGTGATCGGACAATTGTGTGACAGCAGTGCAAAGTAGAAACTCATGCAACTACAATTCACATGAAACATTTGACTGGATTTGAACATGGTTTGCGTGTTGGTGGCATACATTACTGGTCTGAGCACTTCAGAAACTGTTGAATGCCAACACAGACTATATATCTTTGCAAAGAATAGTGTATAAAAAGCGAATAACAAATAATGATGCATACAGCATTGTTGTTGACCAGTAGCAAGAAGCAAATGCTTGACCATTATGGACAAAATACAGGTTGATTCTTTTATGCCTGGGATGCTTACTGTGAAGAGAACTGTGATCGAGGAATGCAGGTTTCATTACTGTCAGCTGAGAACAGGAAATTAAGCACTAAAACAGGACATCTGAAGATCAGAGATAATATCAGCTAGTCTGGGTCCTGCCTCATTTTCCTGTTTGTAACTAACAGTCTGTTATAAGCTTGGGATATAGTGCAGAGTTAAGTCAAAATGTGAACATGCTATACTGGCATTTCTTATTATATTTTTTATAATCAGGATTTTTTTTTACTATTAATGGAGAATATTCCTTTGGTGCAATGTTTATGTGAGCTGTGATGGGATGGCTTGTTTAATAAAAGCACATTTTGCTTATATCAGGCCAGCCTACAAAACTGTGGTTGAATTACAGTTACTAGCATTTTAGTGTTTATGTCAGGCAAACCACTGACACTATCATATATACAGTATAATATGCTAATATTGAGTGTAAATCTTTCTAAGCAATCATTGTAATTGTGCCCTTAGCAACTATGAAAGTATAAAGGTTAAAAGTGGTATATCACGACTGAGTGAAGACTGCACACGATCAGTGCCTGCACTCACTAATGCCTTTCCTTGATCACACTCGAAATTTGCATACCCCTCACCCAAATGCAAAAGAGATGAAAATGATCTCTGAAACAAACATTTACATTTAATGAAATAAAAAAACAGTTATTGTATAATGTAGAATACTTAGTAGAACTGGTTCTTCTTATTGTATTTCTCACATATTCATAGTCTATTATTTAAGATCTACTGCACCTGCTTTCATAACACATCCGTCTTACTTAGTTGACATTCTGCTTTTTTCCCGTGCAGGCCATGTTTGTGCAAGCAGAATTGGTGCACCACTACTGTTGTATCAACAAAATCTTTCTTTATGTCCTTTTACTCATTGTTTTCTTCCTGTATACAGGCATTTAAGAGTTGTCTTGCTCTTCCAGGTCTTTATTTGACTCGCACATATCCCCTTAATGGTCATTTCTAAATGACATATATTTCTAATCTAATTAAGCAATGAATACATCAGTTATATCCATTTTCTTATACTCAGTCTGCTTAGGTTGCACATATGTATATGCTGACTACCAGCATTAAAGAGAAATCATGTTGCTCTGATGACCATTAGGACTTAACGGATAATAACGGTCTGAGTCTTTACAACCAGAAGAGTGTTTTTCACAAAAATTACTTAAATAATAATGTGATTTGGACAGGGGAGTCCAAACATGTATACAAACTGTAACCTTTCCACATAATATAGTATTACATACTGAGCAGGCATAACATAATGACTAATGTCTGATATTGTTTTGATCCCCTTTTGCTGCCAAAACACTCCTGACCCACCAAACATTAACAGCACTAACTTCTTCAGCAGTTTGGATTGGACCACACAGGCCAGCCTTCACTGCCCACGTCCATCCGCCACTGTTCCTTCCTTGGACCACTTTTGATAGATACTGACCACTGCAGACACTTCACAAGCAGCAGTTTTGGCTCTGACACAGCCTTCAAAAATGCCCTTGTCAAACTTGTGTGAATTCTTACACTTGCTTATTTTTCATGCTTCTAGCACATTCAGTTTAAAGACAAAATGTTCACTTCCTGCCTTCCAGCTTGTGGACTTCTTATCCAGTATGGCTCAGTATCTGCAGCTGGAGGTGACGGATCTGAATGGAACACTGTGTCAGTGAACCTCAAGAGGGACAACACCACGAACAACCGCAACTATATCTATGTAAGTCATTTGCCTATTCTGGCAATAAAGTCATCATTCCTGTATAAGTAGTTTTTAGTGTATCTCTAAAAGAAAACCTTTAAATAAATGATTTTTTTTTAAATGATTCAAGAATCTTTTGAAGTTTTCTTTTAAAAGATAAATATATAATATAAGCTTCAGTGATCACATCAAAAAAGCACCAATTCTTGAATCTGATGTTTAATACAACATAACAATTATTTTTGTTTTTTTGTTTTTCACCTTCTTACTACAACTTGAAAAGATAATTGTGTCCAGCAACCCCTTTAAAGCACTGGTGTCCCTGGTCCTGCCCACTGCACTGATCATGATCGCCGATCTGGTGAGTTTTGCCTTGCCACTGGATGGGGGAAAACGCAGCTCCTTCAAAATCACACTGGTGCTCAGCTTTACCATGTTTCTCGTCATCCTCACTGACTATCTTCCTAACAGCGGTCAATGCAGCCCTCTGATACGTGAGTGTGTCTCTCACAGCAATACAACAGTCAAATAATATTATACTCATTAATAAACATGACACTGAATTTCCAATTTCTATTTGCCAGGTTATCACTTCTGCTTCTGCATGTTTGTTCTGGTGCTGAGTATGCTGATTTCTATGGTGTGCACAAAGGTGGCAACAGAGGGCCACATTTTATGTCGAACATTTCCAAAGCTGAGTAAACAAGGCAAGTTCATCACAAAAATGACAACACTTAAATTATCACAACATATACTGTATATACTTTATACTGTCACATATACATATCACACATATACACAACATATACTGTATATACTCTGCATTTAACACTTAAATACAAAGAAACACTAAATAGACCCACAGTATAAACCAGAGGTGTACAAAGTTATTTCAAAGAGGGCTAGATTTGGTGGGGTGAGTTTTACCGAGTTTTTCTATTTTTCTATGCAAATGGCATTCTTTTCATTTCCTCATACACAAGACAAATACATCTTTTTAAAACATTTTAAAAATGAAGATTCTGTCTGGAAAAAAAAACTTTGGGGACGATTAAACATATCATTTTAAATATTATATATTTTATTCACCATGAAATGTTTACTGTAAACCTCTAAATCCAAAACCTGTGAACAGGAAAATAGCGCTAACAGTTATCTTCTTCAGAAGTACCCATCTTCTTTTGTTTTTGAATGGACGTTGTTAACATAACATTATTAACAATAACATAAATAAATAACTTTAATAATTAACTAATAATAATTTTAGTCCAATAGGGCATGGTGGCTTAGTGGTTAGCACGTTCGCCTCACACCGCCAGGATCCGGGTTCGATTCCCGTCTCGGCCATGTGTGTGTGGAGTTTGCATGTTCTCCCCGTGCCTCAGGGGTTTTTCTCCGGGTTCTCCGGTTTCCCCCGGTCCAAAAACATGCACTGTAGGTTGATTGGCACCTTGGAAGATTGTCCCTAGTATGAATGTGTGTGTGATTGTGGGTGTGTGCCCTGCGATGGGTTGGCATTCCATCCAGGGTGTATCCTGCCTTAATGCCCATAGACGCCTGAGCTCCCCGTGACCCGAGGGAAGATCGGATATAGCGGTAGAAGATGAATGAATGAATGAATGAATGAATGAATGAATGAATGAATTATAGTCCAAGCTTTCCTCATTTACAGCTCTGGGACGCAGAAATATTTTCATAAGTCATGTGATCGTTAACCACATTAATGATTATTTCTGCATGCCTTCTAAACATGCCATTGTAATCCTTTGCCACGTCTTCGCTCCCCCTGCCAGTGGCCTTTGCAAATGCTAATGGGAAAAGGTTGCTTGACGAATAGAGCTTTTTATAATTTTCTTTATTTAATTTTTCACATTTTAGGTTTCAGATGTAAGATTAAGGAACAAAATATAGAAAAATGGTCCAATTTGTTGTTTTTTTTAAATAGAGGTTATTTCCATTTAGTCATGGATAAGATCAATTGAAAAACGTTTTTTATCATTACAAAAAAATCAACTGACCTGAGATTTTAGAATCTAATCACCTCAGAAGACTAAACAAATGACTGCATATAGAGAAAAAAAGCTCTGCTTTTTTGTATTCAGCCTGGATGCGGAGAGAAACTGTTGAAACTGGGGGTGACGCAGGGCTTTGGAGTATAGAGAACTTGTTAGTGAATAATACAGTGTACTTTTATAGCTTTGCCTCCTACTTCACTGACTTTGTTGTTACCACACAGTTGGTGGCAAAATGGAAGAATTACATTTTCCTTTCACTTAAACTTGAAAACCAAAACCTGTTCTACCATGTCCCTGTGCATAAACCCAGCTCCATGAAGATATGGTTTACATATCAGATGAATTGGAAAGCTGACAGCACACTACATTGATACCTGACTTTTCTGACACTTTTTGTGGCTTAATGAGTAAAAATGGCAACAACCACATTGCAAACTGTAGTGGAACAGCTAGTGAAACAAAGTTACTAAGACATCTTTTGCAATTCTGCAAACTTATACTTTCACATATACGACTCAAGCAAATAGGTTTAGAAGCATTTGTTGTGCATTCAGGAACAGTATAAATTTAAAAGAAGTGTGCTTATTCATTGTCCATAGCAATTTTTGAGTGACATTGACTATTAGAAAATATTCCAAAGATAACAACATTTCTCTCTCTCTCTCTCTCTCTCTCTCTCTCTCTCTCTCTCTCTATCTCTACAGATCCAACAGGACCACAGTTTGCTGACATGATTGTTGATGTCCACTCTATCAAGAAAATTGTGAATTTTATAGAGAAGATGGACAAACAGAACAGCGATATCAGGCATATGAAAACTTTGGCAACCAAAATCGACAAACTCTGTTTTTTGACTTATATTGGCCTAGATGTTATTTACAGTGTATGCGTGATTGCTTTTGCTAATTTATATTCTTGTAATGTTGACAACCTGGATTTCTGGTAACAGTACTTCATTACTGTTTTCTTCCTTATAAAACATGCAATTAATGTAATTTTAATTGTATAGTGCTATTTAACAATGGACATTGCCCCAAAGCAACTGTAGATTGATTATTAGATTGTAAATTACAATTTGAGCATCATAAATGAGTAATAAATAATGTATCCCTAAAGAGCAACTGTAAAAGTCCTTGAACACACACAGTACATGGAAAAAACCTTGAGAGGGACTGGACTAAAGAAGGAACAAATACTCACCCAGGGGTCGTAAAAAGTCCATTTAATATAGTTCCATCATTGCTGAGGTTATTATCTTTTTATTGATGGAGACTGGAATGCAAAACTGTTTATGTTCCTGTAGCTCTAAACCTTTGTGCTTATTTTAGTTTATTAAATGCACAGTTTATATATACACTCATACATCTAAAGCAAAAGGGCTTAATGCTGGAGTACAGTTTGCTATAGAATCATACTTGTTCTCTTGGATCGTAATTGTTCACATTTAGTATACATTGTGGACAGATTTTTAGAGGTTCTTATTGATGAAATATATTGTAATAGCTGGGAAAGATTACTTTCTTATGAGAGTAGGTAGAGCTTACATACAAACCCAGGAATCTCTGGGAGTTTTTAAATCATAGTACTGGAAATCTTGTACTTATATTATTATTATTATTATTATTATTATTATTTTTATTATTATTATTATTTACTGCTCATAATTTGTTATAATCTGGTTAATTCAACTTAATCTGTTCATAGTGTCTTCGTTTTATATTGTCTGAAGAGCTCATTGTATCCCATATAACATCTCACTCACAAATCCCTTTGTCCTTCCTTATTGTCTAACTTAACATACACCTCCTCATATGCATTTTCTTTGGCTTTAGCCACATCATTCTTCACCTGCCGCCATGTCTCCTTGTACTCCTGCCTACTTTTCTCATCTCTCTGTTTATCCTAGTTCTCTTTCGCCAACCTCTTTCTCCTTATGCTTTCCTCTACATCCTCATTCCACCACCATGTATCTTTATTGAGTTGGCATCCAGAATAAAACACGTGCCAAACAAAATATGTGGATCACAAACTAGAATTTCATACCTGATTGGTCGAGGCCAAGGTTAACCACGACCCCCCACAACCATCATTAGCCAAAAGGGTACCGGTGGAAATTGGGCTGTTGGCTAAATGAGGAGAAGGAGAGAGGAAAGACGTCAACAGAGACATCAGGGAAGTTAATGGATATGATGGAGTGGAGAAAGGTAGACATGTTGAGTGTTCAGGAGACAAAGTGGAAATGGAGTAATGCCAGGAATGCTGGAGGGAAGTTTAAACTGCTTTACCATGGTGTGGATGAAAAATAATTGGTGTAGGGGTTATTCTAAAGGAAGAGTACAGTAAGAACGTAGTGGAGGTGAAGAGACTTTCTGATAAGGTGATGAATGTGAAGCTGGAAGTTGAAGGTGTGA
The DNA here is from genome assembly GCA_030449085.1 of Kryptopterus vitreolus. Taxonomy (NCBI): domain Eukaryota; kingdom Metazoa; phylum Chordata; class Actinopteri; order Siluriformes; family Siluridae; genus Kryptopterus; species Kryptopterus vitreolus. Next base: position 10,760,429 of record JACRUU010000004.1, read on the forward strand.
TGATAAATATATTCAGTGCCTATGAACCTCAAGTGGGTTGTAAGATGGGGGAGAAGGAAAGGGTATGGTGTGAGTTAGATGAAGTGGTGAAAAATGTACCTCGGAATGAAAGGAGTGATGGAAGCAGACTTCAATGGGCATGTTGATGAAGGGAACAGAGGTTATGAAGAGGTGATGGGTAGCTCTGACATTAAGGAGAGGAATCTGGAAGGGCAGATGCTGGTAGATTTTGCAAAAAGGGTGGAGATGACAGTGGTGAACACATATTTCATGAATAAGGAGGAGCATTTGGTGATGTAAAAGAATGGAGCAAGGTGCACATAAGAGATTGTAGACTGTAAGGAGGTGGCAGGGGATAGTGTAGCTAGACCGCATCAGATGGTGGTCTGTAGGATTGCAAAGAGAATGTGATGGTGGAAACTGAAGGAACTGTGAGATTCAGCAAAGAGGTCAGACAGGGGATTGGTGGTAGTGAAGTAATGCTGGATAACTGGGGAACTACTTGATAAGGGATATGAAGGTAATTGGTGTGTCACTTGGAAAGAGAAAGGAAGCTAAAGAGACATGGTGGTGGAATGAGTAAGTAGAGGAAAGCACAAGGAGAAAGAGGTTGGTAAAAAAGATCAACCTCTTCAAGCCTCCTCATATAAGGAGATGAGGCAGAAGGTGAAGAGGGGTGTGGCTAAAGTCAAGGAAAATGCACCTGATGAACTGCATGAGAAGTATGGACACTAAAGAGAAGGGGAATGAAAGTCAGTAGGAGTAAGACAGAGTGTGTGAATGAGAGGCAAGTCAGTGGAGTGGTGCGGTGGCAGGGAGAAGAGGTGGTGAAGGTGGATGAGTTTAAGTACCTGGGGTCAAAAGTGCCCCCAAAAGTAATGGAGAGTGTATTAAAGAAATGAAGAAAAGAGTGCAGGCAGGGTGGAGAGGGTGGAGAAGGGTTGTAGGAGTGATTTGTGATAGAAGGGTATCTGTAAGAGTGAAATGGAAAGTTTACAGTACTGTGGTGAGATCTGCGATGTTGTATGGTATAGATACAGTGGTGTTGTATAAAAGACAGGAGGCGGAGCTAGAGATGGCAGAGTTGAAGATGTTGAGATTTTCATTGGGAGTGACAAGGATGAACAGAAATAGAAATGAGTTTAATAGAGAGACAGTACATGTAGGATGTTTTGGAGATGAGATGAACGAGGCTAGATTGAGATGGTTTAGACATGTGCAGATGAGGGACATGGGATACATAGGGAGAAGAATGCTGAGGATGGAGGTACCAGGCAGGAGGCAAAGAGGAAAAGGCCAAAGAGGAGTTTTATGGATGTGGTGAGGGAAGACATGCAGGTAGTTGGGGTGAAAGAGGCAGATGTAGGGGACATAGTGTGGAGAAGGATGATCCACTGTGGAGACCCTTAACGGGAGAAGCTGAAAGAGAAGGAAAACTGTTTCCATCATCACAGATGGTAAAATGACAAATCCCTCACTTAATTCAAAGTGCAGATACCTTCTGGTTTGCTTGTTGTTCGCTTTGTAGGCTTATCTACATCTCTGGTGTATGATACCCAGGGAATGATACAAAAGTGGTAGATTGAAAAAGCTGCACAAAGACAAGAAAGAAGTTGATGAGGTGAAATCACAATGAGAAGAAAAAATATTTTGATTGTGTCAGATTATTTCGCTGTCCGAAAAATGAATAGCGTATTAGTACTTTGTTACTTCCCATCTATGACTATCATTAACTAACTATTTACTATCTACATCCTTTTAGATTAGAGAATTGGACACTGATTGCATTCATTCAAATCAACCTGGACATCAATTCTCAAGAGTTTTTTTTATCAGTCTTAAAATGTGGCATAGTTCACTTAAAGTTAAGTATAGATGTGGCTCTTGAATTGGAAATGGTCAAACTGTATCTTTCAAATAAAGGTTTCATCCTGAACTATCATGATATATAATCAACACTATATAGTTCATTTCCACTGACTCACCATCTGACAAACTACATGTTTTATTCTATTGTACTCTTTAATGAACTTAAACCCAAAGACTATATTGTGAGATCAGATTCGTCTGCCTTTGTGCTTTCTATTAAATTTCATTTGGCCAGTGAGTAGAGGTAGTCGAGGTGCACACAGGTAGTTAATGAAGCGCTATTATATACTCATGTGTTCAAACATCACTTGATTGCTTGTGTGGAACAAACAGCAATAGCCAAAAAAAAAAAGCCAGAACACACAATTTGGTTCATGTTTACAGCATAGATGTTTAACTATGAGCTGTGTAGATTGTTAGGTTTACACAGTGTAATCCAGGTGAATCGAGGTGCTTAATAAGACCCATCTGACTTCCCCCTCCTCATAGCACTGAGGAACTAACATAGAAGAACTGGAGCCAAGCTGGAATGTTAAGGTAGATTTGACTCTTTTAAAAGGTATTTTACGTTCTGATTTGAACGAAAATTCTATAATATCAAAAAACGTCATCCAGAGAACATATATACTTTGTGTTATGTTTGAAGAGTGCAACATGGTGCCCACCGGGAGAATCCAGAAACTTTCCAGGATCGTTTATTGTTTCATCGGTAAGACGTTTTTAGATTGGTTTTACTACGTTTTGTACTATTTTCAAGACATGAATTGCACTGATTGTAACTGGATTTTCTATATGATTTTCTAACTTTTCTATATGATATAGAATATCTGCAATGCCTGTTCTGTTTTCTCAGTGTGCTCCAGCTTTACGGTTGGATCTTTGGCGACGTGCGCCACGCGTCGATGCCTAGCTAACAATCTGATTGCAATGAGGTTATTCAGTCCTCCGATGCCTCCAGAATGTACTATTACCGTGAATCTCACCTCCATTCAATACGAGACCCTGTCTGTGGTTAAGTATCTGCCTGATATGATCAACAGGATTATTTTTCAGTTTTTTCTTTGCATTAATGACGATGGACTGGTAAACATAAGAGATGCTTTAACGAACAGGGATTTTCTTCTATTGTTTTACTCAGGATACGAAAACCTTGCGTTTCTCAAGTCGTATTAGAATCGATATGGTAAGGACTTTGTTCCTAATAAAACCTGTTTGAGAATATAATGATAAATGGCTAATGATAGGACAGGATCTGTTATTTGTCTTTCTTTAACAGGAATGGAAAGACCTAGATCTTTCATGGACAAATACATCGTACAATTTTTCAGAAATTATGCTGCCAGCTGACACAATCTGGACTCCTGATGTTACAGTAGACAACGCGTGAGTTTATATCTCAAATTTGTTTGTGATGAAATAAGTGTTCAGTAATTAAAGCTACTTATGAACATAAAAGGGCAATGCAGTAGGTATTAACAATCAAAATTTTAACTCGAAAAAGTTATTAACTAGTTCACAATTAAGGTAAGGTCATTAAAACCGTTCAAGCATAATGTATTGTATCAATATGCAAATAGATTTATTGCTTGAAGTTTTGGAATCGATTTAAATGAGTATGATATGTTTCGTATCCTTTAAATGATTCTATTATTTTCTTAAATACAATATCGTGCCAACAGTATTGGGACTTTTCCTTTTTGTTACATTTGGATTCTGTATCATCATCATGACAAACCAGATCTTGACTGGCCGGCTGAAGTGTTGTGCCATAGTTGCCCCCAGCTTGCTCATCAGGGATAATCACATAATTATTTTTTTTGTTCTTACATTTTGTAAAGCTGTGTTAAGACGATATCCATTGTAAACTTGAACTTGAAGTATAAAGCACTGAATTTAATCCTATTGCACACCATTGGAATACTCAGTGCCCCCGGGTGTAATCACTCACTTCTTTACCTAACAATAAACCCTTGTGGCTGAGTGAGTCGCACTCAAAAATCAAGTGTAAAATCTTGCGACCCTGCACTCTGAGCCCAGCTACCAAACAAGCTGGGATATAGGAAGAATTTCACTGTGCTGTAAAGTATATGTGACAAATAAACACTATTCTATTGCATTAGGAGATGTTTATAACAGAAAATAGGGATGAATGTGGAGTGAGATGTGCTAAAAAATGCATAGAATCTCAGGTGGTCACAAATATTTGTCCGTGTATATATTTAGCGTGTGTTTTAAATTTGCCTCCCTGTGGCTGTAGAGTCAACACGGACGTGAAGCCTGTATCTACTGATATATTAGTGAAATCTGATGGCACTGTGCAATATGCTATCCAACTGTACACTACTGTGGTGTGTGGAATCAACCTTTTTAACTACCCGTTTGTCCAAGATGCGTGCCCAGTAGCTCTTAACGGATGGAGTGAAAGCGGTACGTTTAAGATTTGTTTTATTAAAGTAACACAAGATTACATACAAGCATGTTTGCATTGAAGTGAGGTACTATTCATTGAATATGACAATTTGTTTTGGATTAGATTGTGGTCTACGCTTCATTTATGGGTCTGTATCTACAGTTGGAGGAAATCGTGGTGAATGGGTAACTGTGTCCGTGCAGCTACTCGGGGACACACAAAATCTGGATCGCAACTATCTCTATGTAATTACACAGATCGATAGTAAATATTCTACCTTTTTTTGTCATAACCTCTGGCATGCTAATTAAGGATAAACTATATGAAATGAACTATAAATGAAAAATATCTTTGTGCTGATGTCCATTGCTGTACAATGGAACCGAATTGTTATTCATAATATGAATGCATGCGTCAATGAAATTGGAAATACCTTGTAAATGCTAAAAGAATCAATACCAAAAAGGGCTTTTAGCTATGATTTTTTTTTTAATAACATAATTAGAAATACCATTACTATTAGTATTACAATTAATAATTTTAATAGTAGTCAGTTATATGGATGCTATTTCCTTCCAGCTTTTTCAAATTACTCCAAATTCTGTAATACAGACTCTTTTTAAAATTCTCAGGTCACTATGTCCACCAACCCGTTCAACACAATAGTGACACTCCTTCTCCCCAGTGTACTCATCATGTTAGCTGATCTGGGAAGCTTTGCTCTGCCACTGGAAGGTGGAAAGCGCAGCTCCTTTAAAATCACTCTGGTGCTCAGCTTTACTATGTCCCTGATCATTCTCACCGACAACTTGCCCGACACCGGAATGTGTAGCCCACTGATCCGTGAGTCCAATCCTGACCGTCAGTCATGTTTCTTATGACTGCTACAGGTTTTTACACTAGTACTTCCAATATGTAATATTTCATATACAAGAGCTATACAAGAAACAGAGGAAATGTGTGCAATTATAATGAAATGTTTTATTTGTAATCACCAGGTTATCACTTTTGTTTCTGCTTGGTCATTCTGGTTATGAGCTTGCTGTCATCCATGATTTTCTCGAGAGTCACCGACGGTGGTGCAATCGTGCTGAGAAAGCCACGAAAACCATGTGAATTAAGCTACATCAACAACAAAGATGGGATAAAAAATGGTAGAATTTCATATTCCATATGTTATACTTTCTTTATACTTATTTATAATTCATATTTTGTATGTCATATATAAACATACGGTATATGCTTCAAGAACTCTGTGTTCTAATTTGGACAGATTTAAGCCTGAATGGGATGTCTACAATCTCAGATGACGTGGCTGCCAAGGATGTTTCAATCCAGAAAATTGTGACTTTCGTGGAGAACATAGAAAAGACGAATAAAGAGACAAAGAAGAGGCATGAATATGCAAGTCGGTTTGACAAAGCCTGCTTCTGGACCTACCTTTTTATTGACATTCTTTATACCATTAGTTTGATTGGTATCACTAGAACAGAGTTTTGTAAAATTAACAATCTTGATTTCTGGATATAATGTTTAATAACTATTGTTGAGGTCATGAAGGATATTATTAATAAGCAAGGATCTGGGGGAGGTGGCACATATATCTTTCAGTCCATAGAGTTATAAAGGACTGTTTTCTTTGAAGAAGCAGATCCTATGACATTATTACTACATGTTATATCCATCTACTACATGTTATATAGATATTAGCATAGGGGCATATTTAATACTAAATGTATACATTTTTTTTTTGCAATTTCAAGACCTATTATGATTGCATATTTTATTCAACATGCTTCTACTTCACACTGTCAACGAATATGAAAAGCAGAACTTTACTTATATGTAAGAAAATATAGCATGAATATTTCCATATGTATAGTTAAAAAAAAAAGATCTTTGCTAAATGCATCATTTCTATGGATAGTCTTTCTCATACTTTTAACATTAAAAACTATGTACATGTTTCAATCCAATAAATAATTGCTGTCACACGTTTAAAAGTCTCAGCCTCAGTTCCTGCAATACAGAAAGGCCTAATATTGTTTGTGGTCAAATGGCTCCAAGTAAAGCAAATCTCCAATAGCATATTATTAAAAAAAATATTCTCCACATTTGTTTATTTTATACATAATTCAAAAACCATGTAATTTGTGCATTTCATAAAGGAGATGTTTTGAATGATATGGAGATGTTTTGAAGTGGATAATACTGAAAGTATGAATGGCCCATTGGATTTATGGATATATGTTAATACATGAAATGATGTTTTAATAACAAATTTTGCATACAAAATAAATTTTCGTGCTGCACAATGAATATCAATGAGTCTCAATAAATTGTAAAATAAAATGTTTCTGTAAACTTTATCATCTTAAATTACATAGTTACCTGTAGCAATATTCCCAAATCTTTGTTAATTTTCTTAAATTGGGCGGTCTGCCTCAAGTACATGGTGTTTAACACATTTAGATGTAAATATGATTTTAAGATGCTACATATTTGATCTCAAACAGGAACTGTATTAATATATATTATATATATATATATATATATATATATATATATATATATATATTAATACAGTTTAAAACACATAATGTAACAACATACAAAAACACATAAATGTAATAAATCAACAAATAAACTGGGAACTGTATTAATATATATATATATATATACATATATATTATATATATAGATATATATAATCATATATATATATATATATATATATATATATATATATATATATATATTAATACAGTTCCCAGTTTATTTGTTGATTTATTACATTTATGTGTTTTTTTCCAGAGATATTCTTCCCACTGGAAGTGCATTGCATGAATTTTAAATGTAATATTTGAATAAATCTTAATTCCTGTTAGTTATTTAATATGACTGCCTCCCATTGTAACCTTTAAATGTGAACACTGTTACACTACCTTAACACTGTTACATTACCTGTTAACGGCTTAACAAGCTTATATGTTGTTACACTTAAGTTATAGGAAGGATAAAGACCATGATTTAAACATATGAACAAATAGTTTGCTGTGCTGCTTTAACACAATTCTAATACATCCTAGTAGAAAGTCCACACCTCACACTATTGCTAGTACATACAGAAATGTCATCTCTTTACTGATATTCTGATATTTACTGCATTATATTTAAATCTTGTTTGAAGCAATTTGTTTTGGCTTTAAACAGGTTCTTGCTCAGTGTTGGTAAAAGGAAGTGCACTGGGACATTAACGTGCCCATAGTTGCTGCAACACCCATATCGATGTCAGTATTGGTACACAGCAAAACCAGTTGAGCTAACAGTCTGGGTAAACCAATAGCACACAGCTGTTATAACAAGGGCATAATATTGTTCAGTTCCATTAGCATAAGGCTCTACAGCAGAGACAATACCTTTCTGTGAATACCTCGTGTATTTGGATTGTTGCTCTGCTGAACACGGGCTTGTAAGTTGAAAGGCAATTTAGATCTTTCAAGATATAATCAGCGATCATATGGTTAACAAACAATAAACATACTAATCACTGAGACATATAGGATGATTATGAATATCCTTTCTTACAGCCTCTTTTGTCATAATACACGTCATACATGTTGAAGGGCCAGGCGTGGTACCTTTTAAGCTGGTGTCTAATGCCTGTCCTCTGTAAATTCTCTGAAGAGTTGCAGTGAAACTAAAAAGAGTTACAGCCTGGTATGTAAAATGTTTTACATTTACGAATTTGCAAAAAAAAAAAAAAAAAAACAATTAATCAAATAACAAGATTCCTTTTATTATTATTTAAGGAAATGGCATCCATTAAGATGATTGCAAAGTCTCTTATTTTCGTCTACTTTGTCAAAGGTAAGCAGTGAGATTAGCTGTTTTTGTGATTTAATCCAATTTAAAAAATCAGCTCATTTAAATCATTTACTTTGTGATTAAACGAGACTGTACTATAAAGTTTATAGGAGTGTATTGCCAGTGAATGTCATTTGCCTGCTTATAAAGTTTCAGTGGTATCCACGACGGCGCAGTGTTTGTCACGTCGATGTCTGGCTAATAAATTCATTGAAAAGGAACTCTACAGTGCTCCACAGTCTCTGGAGTGTTTTGTGAATGTCAACCTCACAAACATACAGTATAAGACCCTTTCTTTCGTAAGTATTTTTTCACCCTCTTCATTTATTCCAATTTTCTTCTTAAAAATACTGACTGTAATCATTGTTTGTTTTTTGTCATTACAAGAATTTACAGAACTTGCAATTCTCTAGTCAGCTTAAAGTCTTCATGGTAAGTTTCATTCAGCTTGTATGCATTAAAAGCACATTACTACATCTCTTACACACTGTATTTTAACAGGACTTCATTTAAACAGGAATGGACAGACCCAGACCTGGCATGGACAGATTCCCAGTACAATTTAAGCGAAGTTTTGATTCCATTTAATTATGTCTGGCTCCCTAATCTGACTGTGAACAACGCGTGAGTTTTTTATTTTTATCCTTTTTATGTGTTTATATTTAGGTTGCCAGTTGCTCAATGTCCATTTTATTGTCTATTGGAAAATGTTAGACAGTATGCCAGCATTTTTATTTTATTTTATTATTGTATTTTTTTTACTTTTTAATATTATACTTTTTATGTATTTATCTTTAGGTTTTCAATTCCTTGATACAGAATCAGAAATGTCAGAATTCACATACAGTGCAAACAAATGATAGTAAATTAAAAAAATTATTAATGTATATGTAATGTAGCAAATTTTGAAGAAGAAGAAAGTTTATGAGGCTTATTATATATCAGTATCATATTTGATCACCATTATTGCCCATTATTTCTAAGAAAAATTATATTTGCCAGTATAAAATAACAATGTCCTAACTGGAGTCAGCTATATGTCGGCAGAGTAGTTAATTATGTGTCAATATAATTAATAACGACCCTGCAATTAAAAATAAGGTCAATAAATAAGATTTTACGTAATTCAAGTAATATTTACTTGCAAAGATATCATTTATAAATGGATGGATTGATGTTATTGGAGCCCTTATGAGGAGTGTAACACTTTTCAAATAGCAAATCCTATACACAACCTGACAGTCCTAACTACTTATTTAAATGTTGTACAGAAAATAAAACCACATTCAGTCGTATGTTTCTAACTCCTATCTCGCTCTTTTTCGCTTATAGCATTTACACAGCAGTACAGCCCATATCAAAAGATATTTATGTAAAACGAGACGGCACGGTGAGCTATGCTGTACAGATGTACGTCACTGTGGTGTGTGATATAAACCTCTTCTCCTATCCCTTCGTCAAGGATACATGCATAGTGGCTCTCAACGGATGGAATCGAAGCTGTAAGAAGCTTTTGTTTAAAGCTATTGCGATTTTTCTGTTCTGCATGCATGATTGAAATTAGACAAAAGGTTTGCATACTAAATGATGTGTTATGTAAATCTTTGATTTAGAGTTCGAATTATTTTGTTAATGGTAGAGGATTGTATCTAGATAGCATTCCTGATATATACATAATGGACATGGTCAGGTATGACATAAATTACGCACAGGCAGCAAAAAAAAGTGTTTTTTTCTAGTCAAAATCACTGCCCTGTTCTGGAGGAACTGTGCACACTGTAAACTAAGAATCCTGTACATGTGAAGTAAGGTCTGGATTAGTCTTTACTAGTCTTATGTCCACTTCGAGGTTCAATATCGTGTGGCTTTTTTTTCTTACAAACCATTTCAGTTATTTTAGTATTCCTGTCAGATTTATCCAATCTGGCCTTTCTCCACTTACCTCTAGCATCAACAAAGCTGTTTCTCCCACAGAAATGCTGCTCACTAGAGCCTTGCACCAATCTTGGTAAACTCTACAGACGGTTGTGCGAGAAAATACCAATAGATTTGCACAAGAAAGACACTGGGATGAAATGGCTGTGTAATGTGAACATTAATATTAATATGAACATCTAAACTTGTACCTGAATTACTTCATGCATCATACTGCCGATATATAATGTAATAATTAAATAATTATTTCTCATTTATTATAATCAATATGTGTTATATCATGTAATAATACTACATGGTATTTGAGACGTGGTTGTGGCTGAAGGAGAACGATTTGCAAATCTCAAAACAAATGCATAAAAGTTTAGTTCAAGAATGTTTGAAAACACTTCTTGATGAATTGGGATTTTGTTGCCTATATGACTGTGCAGCTTGTGGACTGAATCTCCAGTATGGGAAGATAAGTACAGCTGACGGTAATCAAGGAGAATGGCAAACTTTGGATGTGTCATTCCACGGAGGCCAGAAGAGCTACCTTCAAGTAAAGGATTTACTATTTTCTAATAACCAGTGGATTATGAGTTAAGCAACTTGGTTAATTTGGTGTCTTAATTAAAATGCTTGGTGCAGGTCACTCTGTACCTTAACCCCTTTAATGTGTTGCTGTCACTGGTACTACCCACTGCACTCATCATGATGGTCGACCTGGCGAGTTTTGCTCTACCCTTGAGCGGTGAACGAAACGCTTTCAAGATCAAGTTGGTGTTCAGCTTCACCATGTTCCTCCTTATACTTTCCAAACAACTGCCTGAGGGGGGTCACTGTAGTCCTCTGATCTGTAAGTGGAAGTCCCAGTTCACACATTAATACCATCATGCTGGACATTTGAGTACATGAAGCCATATGAAGCAAATTACAATTCTTGCTTTTTATTTGTCTTCATAAGATTATCATTTTTGCTTCTGCCTGATTGTGCTGGTTGTGAGTTTGCTGGTATCTATGATCTTGTCTCGACTGGCCAGAACTGGTAGCATTTTGCCTGGCAAATCACAAAAACAGAATGGATCAGGCAGCTGTATGGCACAAGATTTACATCACAATGGTAAGAAACTTACCCACTTTATACCATGGGGTACATTTACCGCATTTGGCAGATGCCCTTATCCAGAGTGACTTACAATTAAGCAGGTTAAGGGCCTTGCTCAAGGACTCACTAGTGGCAGCTTAGTGGTGCTGGGATTTGAACATTGTTGGCGACTCAAGTACAGAAAGTATACATGTCTTACAAGTATTACACATATATAATGTAATATATATATAAATATAAAATAATACATGTGTATGTATGTGTATATATATATATACATACACACACACATATATGTGCATATGTAAAATGAACACATTTTTCTCAATCTCTTCTTCACTAGTTAGTTTGGTCCAAAATGATAGTATCCATTCTTATTTTATAGACACCGAAATCAAGAGTGCCAAAGCCAACTCTGTGGGTCTGATGGCAGACCTTACCTCCATCCAGAAGATTTCAAGCTTTGTCAGCACCATGGACAAAGATACAATGGAGAATAAGAAGAAAGAGGACTATGCAAAATCTTGGGACAATTTATGTTTTGTTACATACTTGCTCTTGGATATTATTTACATGTTATGTGCATTAGCGTTCTTTACAACACAGAGCTGTAGCAACAATAACCTGAATTTCTAAAATGGCTGTCAAGATTTTATATTACTTTATCTGATTGTTGATAACAATACCCTAACAATACCTAACCTAATATTCTGTACAAATTTAATGTATAGTAACATTGAAAGACTTTTCCTGCGACATTTCTGTAATGTAACCACTGTAAATTTGGTATTTACTAAATAATACTGTAATATTTTGTGTTTGAGCTGTTTTTTTTTTCAGAAATAAGAATTAATTTGCTGTTAAATTGTATTTAACTTGCATCAATGGATTTCAGAAACACCATGTTAACTATCCAGTTACAGCCCTGAGCAATACTTTGATGCTGGTTGGTGTGTTTCCTCTTTTGTACTATAAGGAGTGTTGTCCCAATCATGAAACAAGTTGTCAAGAATTTTATATTCATCTTTAAGGCATCTCGCACACGCCTATTCCCAGAGCGACATACAGAAAAGCTTTGAAGCATCCATCAATGAATACTTCAACACTTACTAGGTTGAAGGAAAGAATTTACTCAATACGCGAACATAAAAAAACAAAGAGGAGAAAATAAGCTCTAGTTTAAATGATTCAGGAAAGTTTAAATGGTCTTCAGCCTTTATTTGAATATAACTGTGACTCAGCTGTTCAGACCTTTATAATTATTACTTCAATTGTTTACTTCATTTATTTCTAAAAAAAAAACAATCAAAACCACTTGAAGCTAATAGCAGCAACTCTGTGTTGTGTTACTAATTTATTTTAGTACTGATTAATGACTAATTATATAATAATTATCAAAATATCATTGAATAAAGGACAGTACATTAAATAACAATCAAACTGGTTTCCTATATTGCTAATGAAATTTAGCACGTGATTAAATTCAATATGGTCAGGTCACCTGAGCAATACACGGTTTACACCAGCACCATGATAGTGATGGGACGATGAATAAAATCTTTTCTTTTCTTTCGGTTTCTCCCGTTAGCGTTCGCCACAGCGGTTGGGATGAATAATAAAGAAAAATATTATTAAGATTTATTAAAGACATATTAAACAACCTAGACTTTTAATTTCACCTACATGTCATTACTTCCAATTATCATGGAAATTGTGTTAAACTTGAGAAAAAAATAATCAGATAGTATAACTGGTAACGGAATCACAATGCAATAGTCCCAATATACAGCAATATATTATGATCGAAATCTTGGCACATATTAACAACACTGCTAATGTATTTCCAATTTGGCCTGCATTCTAAAAGGAAAGTTCTGAAAGGAACTGTTTAAAATAATAATAATAATAATAATAATAATAATAACAATAAAAAGCTTATTTGGAATTGGTCAGAAAAGAGAATCCCCAACAGCCTTAAGATTTACAGACTGAACATCAGTACAAGAAAATAAATTACAACAGCCGCGCCAACGTTGTCATATCAATGAAGGCGCTTTAGGGTCCTTGTGATTTGTTCAGTGCCTGTAAAAAAAAGTAAACAAACAAACAAAAAAATAAGTACAGATATATTAACTATACCTGCTTTTGTGAGAGACAGGCAACATCTAGGGTTATCAAACACTCTACCTGCTTAAAAAGCTGAAGGCCCAGATAGTTGGTTGCCATATTTTTCAGATTCGTCCCACCGCCAACTTTACATCTGACGTACCCATAGAGGTTTGCCCACTGTAACACAACTCCCATAATCACCACCGCCTGCATCAACACAAGGAAAAAATAAAGTTTATTAAACAGTTTATTAACAGCACAGTTTATTAAAAACGTCTAATACACTTGAAATGTGGCACTGTAACAAAATAATTTGGAACATTATTGGAATCCAAGATATATTTTGCAATATTATTAACTTTTATATATTAGATTTGGATACTCACCAGCCACTTAATCTTAAAGGAAAAGAGAGTAGAAAACACAAAGAACACCCATAAGATGGGGCACACAATAAGGCCGAGCCAGAAAATCCGTGATTCTGCACTTGAGACGATTTTTCTGCTGGTTTCCTAAAAGAGAAAAGAAAATATCAGACTTTGTTACATAACACAAGACAGAAAAACACTTAAAATGACGTCTTCTCTGTTTGTTGAACAGTAAAAGTTAAAGGTTACAAATTGCATAAATACATGCGTGTGTAGTGTAGTGTAGATTAATCCTCTGACCTTTCGAGACTCGAAGACCCAATGGTTCTTCCCATTCTCATCGACCTGATTCCACCACCTAAGGCCTACCAGCAGACGCCCAGTCACATTCTGAAAGCAGCAATATGGAACATGTCCATATATATATATATATATATATATATATATATATATATACACACACACACACACACACACACACACACACAACCCAACAACAGGCCTGGGAGACTTTATTACATCACCTGCAGAAGTGTATATACCATAAGAGAAGTACACATACGGAACAAATGTTACAGTGATAATCTTCAAGGTGCATGTAAAGCAAAAAATATGTCCTCTGAATAATCAGAAAACAAACATCCAGATTATAGAAGGGACCTTGGATGTTCCGGGCCAAGATGATAAACTACAATCACCTACTACAATTTCCAACAAGTACAATTTACTACAATTTTTTCTAAGTACAACTTTATTCGACATTATATTCTCCTATTGCCCTCTTTTATCCTTATGAATATGGATAATATCGTCAGCAGTTATCAAAAGGCTTGATGACAGGTTCAAGAGTATTTTACAGGGTTAGAGTAATATGACATATTATCAGGCTTAGGACTGTAATGGGGGACCTCCATATATCAACAATGATCTGCGTTTGGGAAAGAAAATAAATAAATAAATAAATAGGTTAAGCGATAGATCAATGGGACTGTATAGGTGGCACTATACTATGGCAAACATCATATTGTTTAGGGACAGGTTGAAATGTTAGTTGTGATAGCATTAAATTTCACTTGAACTAGGCGATTCATACCTGTTCCAGCACAACAATGCACATCCCCAGTGCACAACGCCAGCTCCATGGTTTACATGAGCTGGAGTGAATGATTTTGGGTGTCCTACTTTAGAGATCCCCGATCTCAATCCAACTGAACACCTTTACCATACCTTTAACATTGATATTACCCCAAGCTTCTTTACTCTATATTGTTAGCTGACTTTACAAAGCCCTTGTGGCTGAATGAGGACAAATATCTAGAAGCACACTTCCATATCTATTGGACCATCTTCTCGGGTGTTGGTTATTATAACAAGCAAATGGGGTGACTAAATATGGAATGGGGTGTTCAAAAAGCACAAATCTTATGGTGATATGTCTACAGATTTTTGTCAATATAGTGCAACATTAATGCTTTCATTTTAAACTGTTAGATGCTGCAATAAGGTATTGATAGAAGGAAAATGAAGAACATATGCAAATGTAAAAACCTAGTTTTATATCCAATAGTCTCTGAATCACGTTATTCTCACAGCAAACAAAAAGACACTCAAGACCTTGTGTGGGTATTGTGTGGAACAAACTGATTATTATTCCACATTCATCTACATTTACGGCATTTGACAGACATCCAGGGGGACTTACAGTTTACAATTAATATTAATACAACTAAGCAGATGTGGGTTAAGGGTCTGCCAAAGGGCCCAGCAGTCACTGTGCTAAGATTTGATCTCATGACCTTCCATTTAGGTCCCTTTAATGCCACTTCCAAGTCAGATTCACTGCTGTCAATGAAGAAGATCCATCATCCAAATCAATATCTTTTCAGTCAAGGTACTTAAAAAGGAAAAAAAACATTCTGCCTCTTTAAATAGAGATGTCCTTTAGAAGCAGAACATTCAACATGTTAGACTGATACACCACTTTTATAAACATTTCAAATACTGAAGGTATTTATGGAAAAACATATTTGAACATACTAATATCTAATCAACACGCTACACTGCACTATTTATCAATATTTTGAGAATGTCTTGCTTGCCTGAGAACACACCCGGATAAAAGTCTGAACTTTTTCCTGGACTTTTCTAAAATCAAGAACTTTTGCGGTTTAAGATGCTCCTGACGAGGGCACGTGATGGAATCACAGTCAGGCTGGCTCAAGGAAAGAGTGGAAAAGGTTGACATTTTACATGGTTATTCTAGACAGAAAGACTTGTCGCTTACCTTCACTGTCCAAAAGTCACATGAGAGCAGGAGGATGATGGTGACCATGCAGGCGATGAAGCTGCTGCTAAAGAGTTCACACAAGTACACCAGAATAGCACTTACACGGAAGAACAGGTGGAAGAAGGAGGCGAAAGGGTGCCTGAGAGAGAACAAAAAAAAGAATTACTATGCTTCCACAAAAAAAGGTTTATAGGAATAAAGTAACATGACGTGGAAAAAAATGTGGGAGGTAAACAAAAAAGGCAATGATGATCCCCAGGTCCCCCAAACACGAAGTACGATGTATTTTATTTCAGGAGTCAGAAGAAAAGTTTGTAGTTGATGGACTCACTGGATTTTTGACTTGTTCCTGTTGTCTTCATTCTCATCCTCGTCAAACAGTGGAACGTCACCCTGAGAATCCTGACGATACCAGTCCCATCAATTAGCGCATTAAGTTATATGTAATATAAATATACTTATATTTTATAAATATAAATATATGCGCTGTTGTACGTATTAAGAATAACAACAGCGACAACAACAATAATAATAATAATAGTTCAAATACACACCTGTCTTAGCATTTCGAAGTTTGTGTGTCACTTCCTGGTGACGTGTGTGTGTGTGTGTGTGTGTGTGTGTAAACAAAGGTAGCCTAAGATCTGCCTGAAGGACCCCTTCCACTGAGCTAACAAGACGTCCTAATCGTCAACCACGTCTCATTCCCTACAACGTTTCCGGCATAGGCATGATTTCTACACTGTAGTGCACTATGGAGTGAACATTCCGCTTCCGTTACTGTGCGATTTGGGATGTTGCCTGTGTCTAAGTTAAAAAAAAGAAAAACAAGTCCTTTAATATATATATATATATATATATATATATATATATATATATATATATATATATATATATATATATATATATATATATATATATTGTTCAGGTTGTTCAGGTGGACTCATCTAAAAATACAATTACTAATACGATGTATCTTTTAAAATACACGATCTCTTCTATTTATTTTTATATTTATTTTTATATATTTTATTCTATTTATTAGCATATTCTCTTCATTTTCTCTTCACATATTTTTCCTTTGTCATACGAAGAGCCTTTGTTTGGCTGTTAGAACTTTGACATAAATGAAAAAAATGACAATATTTATGATAAACCTTTTTATTGATATATTTTTTTATTGCAAATTCAAGTGTGCTCAGACTTCTTTTTTTTTTGTTTAGAATTAAATTATATTTGGACATCTACATCTGCAACACTTTAAACAGTTTCACTGTGTCATGTTTTGATATATATGAGTGTGTGTGTGTGTGTGTGTGTGTGTGTGTGTGTGTGTAACTTGGAATTGTTCTGTAGTTCTTCAAGTTGAATAATAATAGTAATAAAAAATAAACCATGCACATTCAACAGATTGGACAAAGATTCAGTTCCTTTAGAGCCTGTATCCTCTAAAGCAGGGGTGGGCAAACTACGGCCCGGGGTCCACATCCGGCCCCTTGGTCCTTTTAATCCGGCCCGCTGAACTGCTTCGGCTTCTTTGCCGCACCAGAAGAAAGTATAACCTGCACAGCATCGCTGACATTGTTGGAGTATGCTCAATATTAAAAATGAAGGATTTTTTTTGTTTCTTTTCCTTAAATAGCATATCCTTATTCTTTTGGTAGCGTAATGAACATGATATCATTTACCGCTTTTTACAAGTGGAAAAAATGTATATTGAACATAACATATGTTCAACGTTATTGTTGGTTCGACCCACGAACACACCTCAGGTTTCTCATGTGGCCCTTTGGAAAATATAATTGCCCACCCCTGCTCTAAAGCATCAGTTTCTTATTCTTGACTGACAGGAACAGTTGATGTGGTCTTCTAACATTCTACTCAAGATTTTTGAATGATGCAATTCTTTTTCTGTTCACCACATTTTATATGATTGTTCAACTTACCATAGACTTTCAATCTGCTCATTCTTCCTACTGTATTTCGCTTGAAATTTCCTGTTAAAGATCAGTCCCCCCCCCCCCCCCCCCCCCCCCCCCTTGAAGAATATCAGCTTGTTGGAAGTTTGTTATTATTTTTATTAGAATTTTTTTTTATGAAAAAAATGTGCATGAATTAGATGCATGTTAAGGTGGTCCATGTTCATGTAGACCACGCCTCATTGTAAACGAAATGTAAATTTTAAATGTAAAACCATGTAAATTTCCACTGCAGAAGGCGTTCCTACACCAGAGCGCCATACTGAGAAGCCACTGCTTTCTTATCCAAGGCACCATGACAAGTCAAAGTCTGTGATGCAACGACTGCTGTCTTGACCTTTAACATTAATGGACATCATTAGAGGACATCATTAGAGATGTCCTTTAGAAGCAGAACATTCAACATGTTAGACTGATACACCACTTTTAAAAACATTTCAAATACTGAAGGTGTTTATGGAAAAACATATGTGAACATATTAATATCTAATCAACACTCTAAGCTGCACTATTTATCAATATTTTGAGAATGTCTTGCTTGATTGAGAACAAACCCAGATGTATGTGATAAAAGTCTGAACTTTTTTCTGGACTTTTCTAAAAGCAAGAACTTTTTAAGATGCTCCTGACGAGGGCACGTGATGGAATCACAGTCAGGCTGGCTCAAGGAAAGAGTGAGAAGGTTGAACCATGTAAATTTCCACTGCAGTAGGCGTTCCTACACCAGAGCGCAATACTGAGAAGCCACTGCATTCTTATCCAAGGCACCATGAAAAGTCAAAGTCTGTGATGCAACGACTGCTGTCTTGACCTTTATGATTACATACACCTCAAAGTAATGGCGGCCAATGTAAAGGCAGTCAGAGGTCATCAGCTGCAGTGAATGCTTGAAAGGATCAGGTGTGTCAGGGGAATTATGCTTCTAGGGTGTGGTGGTGCTGGCGTTTCTGATGTTTTCAGTGAGTTTCAGGAACTTGTGTGTGGAGTGTAGAAAGGTTGAAAGGTTGGTGGCATCTGTACACCAGAACAAAAATGAAAGGCAACCAACATGCAGTCCTCTTCTAAAAAAACATCCAAGGGCAATCTTATATTATCTAGAATCAATATTCTTCTGCCACATGATTGCCTGATTGGATAATTACAGGAATGACCCTAGAGATACAGCTGTTTCCAATAAAATGGTCAATGTTTGTGTGTATCTATTTTTTAAACATGATTTTTTTAAAATTTTAATATAGCCCTTTTTATACAAAAAAATGTGACGTGTTGCACGTTATATATAGACCTTTATATTGTACTCTCTAAATAGAGGCAAAACGATCCAAAAATCTTTATGCTTATTGAAGGTGTTGAACTATATTCAAAGTTTCCAAATAATCTACTGGTGTTACAAGACTCTTTGAGTGTAAAAATGTTTAGGATGAAGAAAACAAGCTGAGAAGTTAGTCTGCAAGCTCTGGTATAAATTTAACTGTGGTAAATGTTTGACTGATTGAACAGCCATAACGAATTCTCTTCAACAGGGGTTTTAGTGTTTCATGTGATAGTCACACTGTTTCCTGTGAGGCCAAAGGTCTATCTCGTCCACTTTCTTGCATCGGATTTCATATTCTTTCACGATGGCAACCAGACAAGAACTTTTTATTTTGCTCTCCATGTTTGGTTCTGCGTGTGCGCTGTACAAGCAGTGGGTTCCAGACACCAACTTTGAAAATTCAACTAACTGGGACAAAGGTTCTGTGCCATGTGGAAGTGACGAAGTGGTGTTTTCAGCCTCTGGTAAAGTAGCTGTGTACGTGGAGGCATCACATACACTTTCTGGAATGAGTCTGCCTGTGGACGGAGAGTTTATTCTGGCCTCAGGATCTGGTTTTTCTATTAGAGAAGGTCAGGATCCTGACTGTGGGGCAGGTGGCACAATACATTTTACAGACCCTGACTCTCAGAAGTGGTTCGATACAACATTGTGGAAAAGTGCTTCATCATTAGATCAACTGCAGACTGGGCCTTATCTTTTTTTTGTTCATGAAGAGACTGTACCATGCCAGCACGATGATGTAATGTTCCGGGATGGCTCATCTTTCCGTGTGGATGTATCAGCACGTGAGAGCAGCATTTCTGTGAAGAGCGTTTCAGTGCTGGGGAAGAGGTTCAGCGACGACTCTGACTTCTCTCAGTATGCCAATTCTCACCTGGGAAAGCTACAGTTTCATGGCTCTTCATCAATTAGAATCAGTGGATCAGCCTGCAAAGACAGTACAGGATGTGAGTGTGGGAATTCAGGCAACCATGACCGGATCTGCTCAAGTGTCAGGTGTCCACAGCTGGACTGCAAAAATCCGTTGTACCCTGTGGGACACTGCTGTGATGTTTGCGGCGCCATCGTGGCTATCCATTTCTCGGACAGTTTCGACATTGAATCTTACCGCCAGCGCGTGCAGCACCTTTTCCTCGGCTTGTCCAAGTATAAATCCATTCGGATGGCTTTGTCGAAAGTCTCCAAACCTCAAAGACTGCTGCGAGTCATTCCTTATGGAACCACCCAGGAGATCCAGGTGGTTCTCCTGGATGAAAATACTGGTCCACAGGCTGGAAAGCTGGCTGAAGCTCTTGCTCATGATATAATAAGAGACATCAATGATCAAGGTTCTCACCTGGGTATAGACAGTGCAGAGTATCAATCATCTTCAGGGGCAAATAGTGGTGATATGTCTGGAATAAGTGGAGGAGAAATAGCTGGGATTATCATTGGTATTATGGCTGTGATCGCTTTCCTGGCTGTGTTATTAGTTCTCCATCGTCAGGGCAAGATGAGACCACCTCGACTATCTCTAGGCCATGGTTTTGACAACCCTATGTTTGAGAAGCCGGACAATTTGCCAGATATCCCTGGGCTGTATGGAACAGAGAGTCTAAATAATATCACCTTAACAACTTCTGGTGTGCACTTTGTGAATCCTCTTTATGATGAAACTGATTTTAATGCATGATGCTGATAAAGTGCAAGTTCGCATTCCCGTCACTTCTCGCCAGTTCATTGATTTATGGTGTAGTCAGCTGCTGAAAAGTAAAATGTAAAGCCTTTATAAATGGTGTAGTTAACACTAGTAATGATTAGAACATTTGGTTGGCTCATTACTTGTCACAGTTGTGTTATTGCAAGAAAAGAAAATTTAAAGTTTATTAAGATTTTAAAATCAACCATATGAAATAAAGTGAAGAATAAGTACAGCTCTGGATCATTGATACATTTTTAATAATGTAGCATTAAATATAAATCATTTAAAATGTGAAATTGTTCATTTTATTATTGCATGTGTCAACTTGATCCTGGCTTAACTAGAACAACTGCATTGTCCTTCTTGGAGAGCCAGAAGATGGGGTATAATGGCTCCCGGAAGCTAGCAGTGCACTCCTGAAGAAGTTTCATAGTCTCAGCTATACCGTAAAACGCCAGCAGACCCTTTTCATAATCTATGTAGCAGCCGATCCTTTGGAAATTCTCTACTTCAAGAGGAGTTTCTACATCTGAGTGCCATGCTGAGAAGCCATTGCTTTCTCGTCCAATGGACCAGGAAAAATCATTGCCTGTGATACAGCAACTGCTTTCTTGACCTTTACGATCGAGGCTTTTGTAGGTGAGTCCTATGTAAGCACCTTCTCCACTCAGGTCCACCTCAAAGTAATGGCGTCCCATGTAAAGGCTCTCAGAGGTCATCACCTGCCGCCAGTTCTCAAAGCGCTCAGGTGTGTCCGGGTAATTGTGTTGCCAGGGTGTGGTGTTGCTGGCTTTTCGGTTGTCTTCAGTGAGTCTCAGGTATTTGTGTGTGGAGTCGGGATTGAAACTCAAGTTGGTGGCATCTGTACATCATGTCAATACAAATAGAATTAATACAAAGACAACCAACATAGGTCCTATTCTAAAAATATTCAAGAAACAAATAGCTATTCACTTCAAAACAATATCCAAAGTCATTCAAATGTAGTTATCTGTAATGTGGATGTGTGAACACAGAGTCGATCTCTTCTTGTCTAGTTTAAGTGTATTAACAGATGAATGAATACTATTAGCTATTTTTAAATGAAAAAAAGAAATGACCAAGAAATGAACTTACATTTAAGAAAATCATCTCTTGTCACAGGATCAGGGGCAAACGCTTGCCGCTTGATTGGAGAACTTGGGTGTACCAATGTCTTAATTCCTGCAGTCTCTGGATTGAAATCGGATCAAAATACATGAATGCGATTTCTTTTGAGGCAGTATGGAATAAAGGTTTCTGTTACACTTACCACTTTTACATAGCTCCTTGAGCTGAACATTGTATGTGGACAGGAGCAGCTCACACAAGGTCTGAGTTGATTCTTTAACAATCTGACTAAAAGTGGTCAGACGGTCTACAAGGCTGATGTAAATACCGGGTAAGCACACGTCAGCCGAGCCCTTTTTCCACTCTGTGTACTCCTGTAGGTAAGGATTAGAAAATTAAGACACTTTTCCCATCTTTTCTGTATTCCGTCTCAATACATTTCATTATTTTCTGCATCACTTTTTTGAGGATATACATTTTTAAGGTTTAACATCATTTTGACATTGGAAATCATATTAAGAAATTTTGATAGTGGATACAGATCCAGTAAAGCACAATTTAGTGTTCAGTCCAAATTGTCCAAAATGTTCTGCAATCCATAAAGCACAGGTAATGAAAATGAATGAACAGAGTCTATGAAAAGAGTTAGAGTGTTTGACTGTCATTTCCATTAGTATTAATTTGGCTATTCAATTTTATTCATTATTTGAACTGATTTTTATATTTACATTTACATTTGCAGTATTTAGCAGACGCCCTAATCCAGGGCGACGTACAAGAAGTGCTTTAGGTCTCCATCTAAGGATAATTTCATTCACAAAGGGTGAATACAAACTTAAGTACACAAGCATAGACAGTTGGATTTTTTTTTATGTATTCCTGGACAGTGAGAGGAAAGAAATGTTAGGATAGTTATATGATGCTAGGAAACGTTAGGAAATTTTATATGATGCGCTCTTCTAAATGAACTCAAGATTCGAACCATGTTGTGAGCGGACTTACCAGCAAAAAATCAATATGATTCTTATTCTTTGAAAAAAGCTCCACCTGACCCATGGCCTTCTTCAATTCCAGCATCTTCTGCGTCAGGTGACTATGAATGCTCTCTCCCTGACTCACTGCTTGCTTGTGTTCCCCCTGCAGAAGGTCAAAAGCTTTCTTGCGGGCATCTTCAGTTGCTCTCTGCAGGATTGAGAACTGCTCCTCAATTTCATCCTGAACCCCAATTACTGAGACCTGAGCAAAATCAAAAGGAATACTTAAAGCAAAATCATGATAACACCAGTGCATTGTGATTGGTGGACATCACTGTATCCTGAACTAGTATGTTTCGCTTATATATCTCTTTCAAAAGTAAATTTCAAACAGTAATTAACTGATTACTCCTCACTTGACATCAGTATTTGACTTTACTAACAGCCTTGTAGCTGAATAAGCACAAATCTCCACAAGCACTTTCCAAAATCTAGTTAACACCCCAGGAGTTATTATAACAGCAAACAGGCACTAAATGTGCAATGCAGTGTTTCAAAAGCAAATACAAATCTTATGGTCAAATGTCCACAAACTTGTGTTTACACAGTGTATTCACACAGATTCCTGCTTTTCTTGCCCAGTTTGTTAAACTGGCTTTTTACCTCTTTATCTTTGCAAAACAAAGAAATATATTTCCACACTGTCTAAGTGCATTATATTTATGGTTAAAGTGTGTCACAAGCATAAAAATTCGAAAGATTTCTTCACATATACGCATGCAAGGATGTACATCAGAATGTGAATAAATAAAGTGATCTGTCAAATAATAGACTCACTTCGATGGATTTGGAGTTGTTTTGTAGCTTGTTAATGGCCTGCTCCGCAGCTGTTAAAGTTTTCCCCATTTCCTTCTGCTTCTGTTGCAGCTCAGTCTTAAGATAAACACACAGATTCTGCATTCTTTATTGTGTTCGCATTTCAAAGAAAGTGCAATAAACAGGACGAAATCCATTAATAACTCGTGTATCTAGGAAAACATGGAACCAAAACATTCACGTTTTTTCATGGTACAAATGAAGAAATGTCTGCATTATAAGGAGTATTTTGCAAATATTTGTATTTTGCAAATACACAAGCTTACAAAGACGACAAACTCTATTCATTTAACAGTTTTGTGTGGGTAAGAAAGGGCTTTTTTTAATATAGTTTTTTTAATAAACTCATTCTAAACAATTGACCCGAGTAGTGGTGAAAAGGAATCTCGGTAACTGGTTCAATGTGTAACTAACTACGGTGCCCTTGAGATAGCTTTTAGGTTCCTTTCAGAGTGTCCTATTTTGGAATGTTTTAATGAATAATTTGCAATAATATATTTTATTTGGTAATCAACACTTTTATGAAGATACTGAATCTATAAAAAAGCAGAATTTATTCCAGTTTTATGTACAAATGTAAATGTATCAAGATAAACAATTATAATGATACTGTATTAAGTCTAAGAATAATATACTTTATATACGACATAAAATAATGAATAACAATATGTTTAAATTTAAATACTCTTACACTTAAATAACAAAATTGGGTTTCTTTTAGTAAGATATTTATTACCAAAAGTCTTTTAGAAATAAACATATTGCTTAAAAAATATATTGCCGTCAAATTGAAACAAATAACATGGATGATAGTTATACATTGGATATCTTAAAATTCCAACCTCGATAAGTTTGCGAGCCTCATCAACTGGAGTAACATCATGCCCTTGGTGGCTTTCGGTCTCGCATTGTGGACAAATGCAGCATCCGTCTTTCATACAGAACATCTGCAATTCCAGCTGGTGATGCTCACATGTGCGCTGCTCCAAATCCAGCTGGGGTTCGACCAACCTATGGCTGTGGAATTTGCTGTTCTCGAGATGCGGCCTCAGGTGTTCATCACAGTAGGACACCATGCAGGTCAGGCAGGATTTGGATGCCTTGTGAGGCGTCTCAATACATGAATCACAGATGACCTCTTCTGGCTGTGGGTTACCAGATGGTTGAGACGTACTCTCAAAATGTCTTTGGTTGTTACCTTCATCATTTGAGACTTCTTTGCTTTGGTCTTGGTCATTTGCTGTGTCTGGCTTAGTGCTGGCTGGTACTTGTTCATGTAAAATGGTTTCCTCCATACTTCTAGTTAACTTCAGAGCAGAGAAGTGTTGAAGCTTCCTGTCCAATGAGAGCAGTAAAATGACGAGCAAAACTCTTATTCACCCTTCTCCTGGTAGCTGACAAACCGGTATGCACAATTGTTTGGGTTGCTACAAGCCACACCTAGAGTTTCAAACCACGCCTAATACGTATAAGGGTCAACTTCAGCACTAAAGCTTACGTACCTTCCTGTCTCTAAGCTTGGAAGAAGGAGGAGAAGCTTCTTTCCGCTTAGAGGAAGTTGCTTCATAATGTCTCAGCTTGGGTCAAAAAAGGAATGTGTTTCTGATTTATATCTATCCAGTTGGAAGGCGCTTTCATCCCAAAAGATGTACCCATAAGACAGATTGCAGTTCCGTTGTGGTCCTGGGAGCAACGCCTGTTTACTGATAAGGACTAAGTGTAAACACTACAAGCCAACGAAACACAGTGGCTTTTGCACTTTAAACTAGGCATGTCAGGATAATGCCAGCTAACTATAGTAGTCATGAGAACTAATAACCATTACTTTGTATTTATGCTTTTATGCTTGCACTATAAATAAAACATCGGCAACTCATCTCATAATTCACCAACTATGAATGATACAATCTAAAAAGTTAAAAGAAGTGCAAAATAAGTGCATATTATAAATAATAGTGTAAAATATAAAGGCTTTTATGATTTTTTGCTTTAAATTCTCTGAACGGTAAGGTATAAATCTTGGACGGCTGCGCATTGGTGAGTCCACCAAATACTGTTTTCTGCGATGTGATCAAGGCACCAATGTTTACCATTTACATTTATGCCACTTGGCGTTATCTAGATGCCATTATCAAGAGCAGATTACAAAGAACTCATTAATAGCAGTTGGCAAGATTGATACTAAGCATTTTAGGGAAAAGCCCTCGATCAAGGGGCCCATGACCTTCCAGTTAGAGGTGCTGTTTTAAATAGAAATGACTTTTTCTTTGGCATTCCTAGCTCACACCCAGGGTTTACAGTTTGAGCTCAGGAGTAAGAATGATCCTAATCAGTATAAAGCATTTGCTGAAAGTGAGTTAATGACTTTAATTAGCACCTAGTTGAAAACCACACAGTGTAGCTGCCATCACCCTTAAACACTAACTAAGCCTAGATTCAACTTTGTAGCTACCTTTTAAAAAGCTAACTTATATTGGGTTAAATATAATAAACTTCACTCTTGTGGAAAGATGATTTTGGAGTGTGCTTCGGAAGCTTTGAGCTCATACAGCTACAATGGTGTTAGGTACTAAAGAGACCTGGGGCACCCAGGTCATCAATTCCTACTCATTCCAAAGGTGTTGAGGAAAGACTTCTATATCAGACTGCACAAGATCTTCCACTCCAACCCATGTGAACCAGATCTTCATGGAGCTTATAATGTGAACAGGGGAATTGTCATGCTGGGACATGTTTGGGTCTCCGAGTTCAAAGGAGGGGAAAAAATGACTTTCATAGACATCGTATACAGTACTGTGCAAAAGTTTTAGGCAATTGTGAGAAAAATGCTGTAAACAAAGAATGCTTTCAAAAATGGAAGTGATAATTATTTACTTTCATCAATGAACAAAAGGGAAAGAGCAGCAATTCTTCTAGGTACAATAGTGTTTATGAAGGAACTCGGCTGGCAGGTCATTCCATCTTGGAGAAATAAACACAGATCTTCTGTGGATGTAGACATTCTCACATCCTTCCTGTCTCTTTGTGTAATCCCACACACACTCTATGATGTTGAGATCAGGACTCTGTGGGGGTCGTGCCATCACTTCCACTACTTCTGCTTCTTCAAAAGTAACTAACACCAAATATTAATTGGATTTAGATCTTTTGTTTGCTCTCTTTGCATTTTGTAAATTGACAAAAATAAACAATCATTTTATATATATATATATATATATATATATATATATATATATATATATATATATATATATATATGATATATATTTCTGAAATCATTCTTTGTTTAAAGCCCTTTTTCACACCTGACAAACATTTTTGCACAGTACTGTATTTTTTGTGTGCTCCAATGAGGCAACAGTTTAGAGGAATGTAAGGAGGAAATGGAATGCACAAAATCCGTTCTAATGGTTGGACAGTTAAAAGCCCTGACACGTTTTCCTCAAAGTATTTCTGTGGTGTGTCTGTCATCATTAACTATTAAAAGAGAAACAATGGCATATGTGAAAATGCTAGAAATGCTTTCCATGGGTCATCTACTTTGTTATAGCTAACTATGCACTATTCACATATAAAAGCACACCATAAACATACCAAGCACAATAATAGAAATCTGGGATTTCCTTTAAGCGGGTTTGAGAATGTAAGTGCTGTGGTAGAAACTGTCTGATGCAGGCTTGATATCTGAGTATATGAGAACTTCAAATGAAGAACAGAGTTTTGTTTAATATGTGTTAAACTAGTCAAATTCATGCAGTGATTAAAATGCATTCTGTGGAATGAGGAACCTTTACATGCATAGTTAGCTGTAGTAGATGACCCATGGAAAGCATTTCTCGCATTTTCACATTCTTTACATAACATCCACTCAACTTCATTCTTTCCAAAGCTGTGTTAAAAGGTAAACCTATCAGATGCAATCAGTCAAAGATGAGGAAGATGATTTGAGGAGTAAGGAACACCATGAAATTGTTGGTTGTTCTCTGTTTCGAAGCAGTTTGGATTTATGCCTGATAAAACAAGCGTTTATAACCATAAACTAAAGTGGATGATTAAATGATTCTGAATGACCTGAATCCATATTTATTTTATTGTTTTTTTGGAAAACAGGTGGCCTTTGTGTTATCTGGCATCATGGGCAAAATTCAGTTCCCACATACTGGCCAAGTTTTCTGACATATTGCCAAAAAGAGAAATAAACCCGTTATAAATTTCTATCTTTTAGTCAATCATAATTTAGGGTGAATATGAATGTATTTGTATTTTGGGTTTATACTCTTAGTGAAATGCAATCTGGCTTTAATTAATTAACTATGGTTAATTTATAAAAATGTATTAATTAATTTGTTGAAAAATAAGGGCAAATGCCAGTACTTTAGCTAAGTGATTAACGCAAAATGCAAAATGTATTTTAAATGGATATGTTTTAACTGAGTAGCAAATAATGTTTAACAATCTGTATTCAGGTAACCAGTGATTATTCACAGCCTGTGAGCATTTCTTCTGTAGTACATTTCTGACCCCTGGTGCTACATGTTTGCCAGTGCAAGTAATAGCATTATCATATGTATGTGTTTTTTAACAGTAAAAAATTAATCAGGGCAAGCTGACCATTACAAAAACACAAATACATTTACACCCTATTTACTTCACTCTTCAAAAAGATGCATATCTGCTATATACATTTTTTTTGAAGAGTGAAGTAAATAGGGTGTAAAGGGTGTCTTTGGTAAAGGAGAAAAAAACAAGGAAAAACAGGAACAAAACATAAGAAGGTTGCAGAATGTGGTAGGTTAACAGTGGTAGGTTAAAAAAGCTGCGTACTGACAGTAAAATTGTTTGAAAGGGTGGAAACGGCGCTCAATGAGAATTAAAAGTATTGACCAATGACCAAATACATTGAAACTAAATCTAGTTTATAATCTAGCCTGGTTTGAAAATCTAAGAAGTAGAAAGTACACATGTATGTGCAAAAAATATAGTGAGTGTAACTTAAAAGGAAAATAAATAGCCAAGTAAAGTACTGATACCAGAACAATTTACTTAAGAACACTATATATACATATATACATACACACACATACATACACACACATAGGTCCACCCTTTTCCACCTTTGGCACACTGAGGCACACTGAGACACACTACACTACACACTAACACTGTTTAGTTCTGTCATTATGCTATAAAAGAAAGCTGATTGTGACAAATCCATCCATCCATCCATCCATTCATCCATCTTCTACTGCTTATCTGGGACCGGGTCACGGGGGATATATATATATACGTCAATATATATATTGACGTTATTCTTGGTTCTTGGTTCTTTGTGGTCAAACCATGTGTTAGTTCCTACAATACTCCCATCAATCCAGTCCCAAAGGCTGACGGTACCTGACGTTTCACTCAGGACCTCCGGCGAATCAATGACATTATTGTCCCCGATGCTCCCATTGTTCCGGACGTCCCGTCCGTAATGACCATGATTCCACCCACACATTCGCATTTCTCCGTTATTGACCTATGTTCTGCGTTTTTCAGTGTGCCGGTAGATGAACTAACGCAACCTCTCTTTGCCTTCACTCACAGGGGCCGCCAATGCACGTGGACACGCCTTCCACAAGGTTTCATTGACTCCCCTGCGGTTTTCACTTCCGTAGTTAGAGATGCGCTGGATGATCTTGCTGCCACCGAAGGCTCCATTGTCCTGCAGTACGCTGATGATCTCCTTGTCTCGGCAGACTCTCCTGAACTTTGCATGCAGGCCTCGCTCGCCCTGCTGCGTCATCTCGCTGACAAAGGCTTCAAGTTTTCCAGGTCAAAATTGCAGCTCTGCCAGAAGGAGGTGTCCTACCTGGGGTTCATCCTGTCCCAGGGGAGTAAACGCCTCTCCAAGGAGCGCATGCAAGTGGTCCTGAACACAAATCTTCCTCCTACCAAACATGCCATGATGGCTTTCCTGGGACTAATTAACTATTGTCGCCAGTGGACTCCTGACTGCTCGTTTCATGACAAGCGCCTGCGTGCTGCTTTCTCACATCAGGACCCTAATGCACAGCCTATTGACTGGACTCCTGATATGGACCTTTCATATACGGCCCTTTGCAACGCGATCTGCTCCGCCCCTGCTTTGGGCCTCCTGAACTATGACAAACCTTTCCATCTATATGTCTGCGAGCAGGAGGGAGCAGGCTCTGCTGTACTGGCTCAGGAGCACGGTGATGGCATTCATCTTTGTGCATTTCTTTCCAAAACTCTTGATTTGGTGGTCCACGGCCTTCCAGCCTGTTTGCGTGCGGTAACCGCCTGTGCAGTGATGGTTCAAGACGCTGAAAAAATCGTGTTATCACATGCACTCATTCTTCATTCACCTCATCAGGTTCGATAATCACCTCCTCAGGCCATAATCACCCTCAAAGGGGGGGGAGGAGTTTGTGTGTCTTTCTACCTGTGGTTTTCTGTGCAGATATCCTCCTGGAACGACACTGGTGTCCTATTGGAACAACCTGACGTATTCCCTCACGCCTGATTTCGGGTCTTCTACGTCCCCAGCTCTATACCAACTATTACACAAAATAATGTTATGCTACAATTTTAGTATCCTGCTTATTGTTTATCCTTAATGAATTATGGATAAAAGGGGGGAATTGTGGGGTACAATTATATTAAGAAGGCTCTGAACATTATGCATGTACACACCATGAATAATAAGAGTAGATGTGCAATGTCAAAGTGCCATATGGAGGGAGCATTCTTCTCCATGAAACAGAAACATCCTTCACACACAATCTTATCGTAAAGATAAGATGTTCGGAGACACTTTTGTTTTGTCCAGAAGATGTGCAGCCGGCCTTCCTTGGTCATGGACATTGAATTCATCGTGTATAACCATGATTGGACATTGTACATACATCGTGCATATTCATGATTGGATGACTGGATATCGTAATGTCACAACCATGCCTCCTCCCAGTTCGGAGCTTCCACGCTCCCAATCACCAAGCTACTGATGAACGCCAGCTGAGGCTAGTTGATGCCATCAGTAGCTTGACTATTTAAGCCCGGCTTTCCTTCCTTTCCACGTCCGGGCTCGTGAACTCTGGACTACGAAACGGACATGTATCCTTCCAAGGAACGCGCTACTAACCTGTCTTTATTCTATCTGATTCCCAAATCAGGTTCGGTTCCCGCAGGATCCAGTTCCCCGGACTCCCAAGTCCCGTGGACGCGACCTCGTCCGCCGCTGAGCCTGCGCGCTTCGCCCCGACAGAAGCTTCCTAGCTCCGCGCTCTCGACACGGGCCGTACAGGGCTGTACACCTGCATTTTCTACTCCTCGGAGTAGTCTTCATTAGTTTTCCATTTTCCGAAAATAAAACCCTTTTGTTTGATCCTGGTGCCTGTTGTGTGTCTGTCCCTTACACGTACATACATCGTGCCTATTCCTGATTGGCCTACAACTGCTCTTTGTGTGCTTCTGTTACTACTTATGTATGATGAGATTAATAAAGTTTGAGCTGAAGTGTGTATCTTCACCGTGTGTGTGTTTCTTACTTCCGCTCCCAGCGCGCTGAGAGAGAAACAGAGACCTGCTGCTGCCTACGGTCACTGAATTTGGTGTGTGAGCTATTGGAACATTTGGTTCTGATAAGGGAATCGGACTACAGACTGTCATCAGGGTCTAACACTTACTTTATTACTTTATCGATCTATCTATCTATCTATCTATCTATCTATCTATCTATCTATCTATCTATATCTATATATATCTATATATATATATATATATATAAAACCAAAAATATATCAACCATATTTTAATGTATTTTATAGACATGTAATACATAGTTTACATGTAGTGCATACTTTTCATACTTTATAAGTTTTATTTATTATGATTTATTTTATTATATAATTTGATTATAATCTGAGACTGTGTGATCATGGTGTTTTTCTATATTATGACATATAAAATTTCAGTGAATTGTTCATGATCTACTGATATGGCCTGATATTACAGGTTTATTATCTTTAAGTGATGATAATAAAATTTCATACCTTTTCAGTAATAACTTAAATTGTTTATTGCAATACTTTATGAAATGATACAAAATGCAAGGTTATGTACAAGAGACTCCACTAAAAGATATACATGTACTGCATACAAAATTTACATATAAATCAAGATTAATAGCATGATGAAATGTCTCTCTACTAATATGGCATGAGTAAAATGAATAAAACACAGAAAGCAATATTTATATATTACCAAAAATACCCATGCCTCACATCTTTAACAGAAATATGGCTTGACAAATGTAAACTAATGGAGGTGAAGAAGTTCACAAAATGACCTTAGTACATGGTCACACTGATCTAGAAAAACAGTGTTTGCTGCCATGTTTACTGGCAACTTCCTATATAATCTGTGTTTGATATCACTTAAGCAGTGTCTCTTGTGTCAGCATATTTTCCCAAATCATAAAATATCTTATAATACAATTTACAGAGATATGTGCATTCACTGG
Organism: Kryptopterus vitreolus; assembly: GCA_030449085.1. NCBI lineage: Eukaryota > Metazoa > Chordata > Actinopteri > Siluriformes > Siluridae > Kryptopterus > Kryptopterus vitreolus. The sequence continues at coordinate 10,792,805 of JACRUU010000004.1, forward strand.
AAGAATAAGACTCATGCCCCACAGGGGCCGACATATCATATGAATAATGCTGATTAGGTCTGACCTCATCAGGCTTGTCAAAAGGATTTGTCATGGTATGTATGGCAATCATGGAACCTTAGCGTGTTTCAGCACTTACTCCCAGCATGCATGTGTGTGCCAGTCAAGGAGGTGCTATTGTCCGTCCGATATTCAAAATTCATTCCTATGGAAATGGGTCATGCACCACTGACCGTTTACAGTCCAAACAAGAGTCGAACTTCTGTCTGAATCCTGAATCAAGACGTAGCATTGGTATGGCCGAAATGGCAGAGTAACAAGTCCTCCATGCTATCTGTAAAGAGAAATAACAAACTGACATACGTTTTGAAAGGTACACTGTGGACTACTCTCACCACCATTTTGGCCACCAAAATGAAGGCTAATAACCAATTAATACCCCCCCCCCCCACCCAAAATGATTCCTCCTGTCATGCTTGCTCTTTACATGAATTATCAACATAAATAATTTACAGAACAACATGGGAATCAACTTACAACTCGGTGTCTTCTATGCTGTCGGGATCCTCAATGGCGTCCAAGCGTCTTTTACATGCATCAATGATCTTTTTACGGGGCCCCAGGGGAATGTGGATACTTTTGAGGTCATTGTCGGAGCACAGCAGCAAGGCATCCAGGTCAATTTTCTCTCGCTTAAAAATAGGGATGAACTCGTTCATGTACTGAGCAGCCAGAAATACCTCAAGTGGGCTACTCTCTGGTTCATCGTCATCATCCAGTCCTAACTCTACTTCATCCCAGGGAAGCTCCTCGATGTTCCTTGCCTGGAGGCTTCGAGCACTGCCAATACTATCCTCATCTAAACTAGGAGATCGATGAAGGCGGCTGCGTAGACGAACATTCGGTTCCCTCCCACTGCCGGCTATGCTGCCCTCGTCCCGAGAGCCTATGCCAAAGAGTCCCCCACTCACATAGTTCCGCCGGAAGACCATGGTACCTAGGCCTGGGCGGTTGAACAGCGAGTCATGGCCCGAGTCGGTACTGATCTCTGAGTGGTCTATGTCTGCCCCGTGAAGGTCTGGCTCGCTGATGGCACGCGAGATGGCATCTTCATTGTCCCGTGGGAACATATCACGGACGTTCCGTCGACCGCGGTCTTTCGGGTTTATGTAGGTACCCTGCTTTAGGAACATGACATCATTACCCAGCTGTAGACCAGAAAGAGAGCGCACGCTCTTCCTTCCTTCCTCATAGATCTTGAAGGTCCCATCACCTTGCTTCTTCTTTTCCAACTTCTTCTGGATCTTAGTTTTGCCCCTGGCTGTGGCATGGAGGGTAGCCTAGGACATGGGAAATGAAAAAGCTAACTTTTAGCTTAAACCCTTGTTTAGCTTTAATATTACTTGGAGAGACTACACAAAGAAAACTGACAAGCAAAGGCAAATGAGGCTGACCTGTGAGTATGGCACGCTGGTGGCAGTGTTGAAGGGGTGCAGCTTGCGGCTGAAAGTGCTGCTGGTGTAGCTGGAGAAGCTCATGGCATCCGAAAGCGAAGCATCTGTGGCTTCCTTCTGGAACTTGCGCTCCATGCGACGGTGGTGCTTGCGCTGCATCTTGACGCAGTCTTTGATGCGACGCTCGGCATCACGGAAGGCTCTGTCTTTCAGCTTGGCCACCAGCTTGGGGTTGAGAGCTGTCTGCTTGGCAGCAATGGAGTCCAGGTAGCGTACACAGTCCATGTGGTTTTTAGTGGCAGCCATGTCCAGAGGCGTGTGGTAATCATTGTCTAGACACCATGTGTTTGCACCAAAGGACACTAGGAAAGACAGGCAGTTGAGATGGCCATTGGAAGCAGCCAGGTGGAGAGGCGTGTTCCCCCATATGTCACACTTGTCAGGATTCCCTCTAAAACAGTAGCAAAGAAGACAAATAACTAGTAAAGGTCACTCATAGGTCACTCTCCATTGCAACTTCTGGCTTGATTTTTCCGCTACCATAACGAAGCAGAAAAATAAAAACATATTCTCAACGTAGACCCAAGCTGTCTCATACTGAACACAACCCAACATCTTTTGATCACTGGATCAAAGATCATATTTTTCATTTTATTATACAGACTATATCTGTGCATTATTTCAATGAAATCATAATGGAGAACATTGGCAGATAGAAATGAAATAAGAATCTCTGGAATCCCACAGAGACATTAATATCCCCTACTGTACTGGCCCCTATTACAGACTATTATACATGGTCCACAACACTGTGACCGGAGGTTCATCGCCAATGGAGCTGAACCGGAGTTCTGGGGCAGTATGTGTTATTTGACCCTCGGCTTGCCTGGTTAGTAATCTATGAGTATCTTCTTGCAGGGAAGACCAGTAGGATTGCACTTAGTGTGATGTCACCTGAATTCCTTTTGCAGCCACAGATGAATATAAGACCTTCAAATGAACATAAAACAGTTATTACTGCATGGTGGCTTTTCTTCTCCCCAATAACATGTTCTCTGACTCGGGAACAGTGTTTTACTTCCCGTCAGGAAACCCAGTGCAGTTCCTCATTTATAACTCTGTGATAAGGTATCATGTTCAAACCAATCCAAATGAGTGCAGTGAAACAATATATGACATCAACATTGACATAATACTGGAAATAAATGACTTCTGGGCCTGCCTTCTTTCACAATACATTTTCTTTTAAAAGATGATTCAGAGCTCCAGTTTGCCTTTGTACAATGCAGACATCTTGTTCTTTTTCTAGTCATGTTTACAGTATGCAGTAAAGACAACACCTACAGATTATACAACTAATCTTTCCTTAATGAGCACATGACCACTGCAAATTACTGGAAGGAACGTAACTAAGAAATTGGGCAACTGTGTGATTAATTCAACATAGTATCTTAGTAGTAATAATAAAATTAAAAAAATAAAAAACTCAACTGTCTATGCTTGTGTACTTAAGTTTGTATTTACCCTTCGTGAATGAACTTATCCTTAGATGGAGACCTAAAGCATTTCTTGTACGTCGCACTGGATAAGGGCGTCGGCTAAATACTGCAAATGTAAATGCAAATGTAGTAATATAAATGAATGTGATTAATCTTCAGAAAGATATCTTTTAATTTATTAGATGAAACAAATTAAACAAATGTGTAATAAATTCGATGTATGTGCAGAGATACATCATTACATACAGTACAGGCACAAAAGTTTGTGAACTTCTGACCATAATATTTATGTGTGCTTTTTCGAGATCCAATTCCACATTTAGTCACCATTTGCTGTTTTTATAACTTCTGTTTTAACGTCCATTCTTCTGTGGATATATTATACTAGATTTTGGAGAGTGGTTCTAGAGGTTTATGCTCATTCAGACACAGGGCCATTAGTAAAGCCAAGTACTGATGTATGATAAAGATGTCTGGGGTGCACCCTTGCATCCAGAGACGTCCTGTATACCTGTGGTCCCAGACCGCGGTCCGGTAATGGTCAGTGGGTCAATTGGCCGCAAAGAAAAAATACATAACTTATTTTGTTTTATTCATTATCTTATTCTGAACGATGTTTTATTTTGGAGAATTACCGGATTTAATCCCCACATCTCTCTATAACACACTTGATTCATGTCAAGATGCTTGCTTCAGCCGCAACCTTCTTAAAGGGTACCTCTGGCGGGTAACACATAATACATTACCGCTAAATTGTAACCCCCCCAAGCTAGCAAAATGAACAACTAACAAACGTCTTTGGAAAGTATCTTAGAGCAGGGTAAAAGAGCCAGTGTGAGGACAGAAGAGACTACGACTTCTACAAAAAAGAAATCTGCATTTAACAGACAATACCAGGAGTCCTACCTGAAATATGGATTTATTGCGACAAGTTGTTCCCACGCACCAAATCCCTCTCTGCATAATATGCACCAACCGTCTCTCTAATGACGCAATGAAGCATCATAGTACATCCATCTTCTACAGCAGGGGTCACCAACGTGGTGCCCGTGGGCACCAGGTAGCCCCCAAGGAGCACATGAGTAGCTCTCAGGCTTGCTATAAAAAGTGCACAACTCATCAGTGAGATGCGTCTATAATGTAAAATGTAGTTAATTCGTTGTTGATAGTCACTGTCAAAAATCACAAGTGTATTCACATAGATAAATGAGTATCATTAATAATAATAATAATAATAATAATATATAACTAAAGGTAAATTTGTTATTTCAGAGGAGTATTTCAAACTTGGTCAAAGCTGGTAGCCTTTATATGACTCTCGGTGTCCATGTAGTAGCTCTCAGTTACAAAAAGGTTGGTGATCAAAAAGGTTGGTGATCCCTGTCCTTCAGCTTTATCCGATCTTCCCTCAGGTCACGGGGAGCCTGTGCCTATCTCAGCATCTCGGCATTAAGGCAGGATACACTCTGGATGGAATGCCAACCCATCGCAGGGCACACACACACACACACATTCACACACTAGGGACAATTTTCCAAGGTGCCAATCAACCTACCATGCATGTTTTTGGACCGGGAGGAAACCGGAGAACCCGGAGAAAAAAACCCTGAGGGGGGAACATGCAAACTCCACACACACATGGCCGAGACGGGAATCGAACCCGGATCCTGGCGGTGTGAGGCGAACGTGCTAACCACTAAGCCACCGTGCCCCGCATCATAATACAAAATATTAAATATAAAAATATTAATAAAAATAAAAATATTGTCAAAACTTGGGGACCGCTGCTGTATACAAGTGTGTAACGCTGAGGGTATTAAAAAAAACAAATATGATTCAGGTATACCTTTTGTTCATATTGTATATTTATTGCCACATTATATTAAGAAATATGTTTTTACATATTGCAGGAAAAGTACTCATTCTTAATAAAAGTAAAACAAATTGCTATTAGTTAAAATCTTTAAATGTTCTATACATTTACATTCATGTCCATATTTATTGTAAAAGAAAGTGACCCCGTATTAGCACTTTTATTCCAAAGACACTGACATGCTTAGCTCTTGGCCTGGATCCCCCCGGGCTCGGTGTGACTCATACTGCTGTAGCGCCTATTAATATTTTATAGACTCCAGGCAAGGCTTCGCAACAGTGCATTATAGATGAGCAAAGCTGCGAGGTTTTCACAGATGTCAGTGAACCTGTGTGCAGCACTGGACATGGCCAGTATTAGGATTATCCCCTGCTAACCGGTCTGACCCTGATTTCAACCTTCCCTTTGACAGGTTTTCATGGTAGCTCAGTTTTCATGCGCAGATCAGTTCTATCGTCATGAAAGGACAATCGGAATAGGGCTGCTTTTTACTGTGTGTTGAGAAGTTTGAACGAAGAGGATCGGATAAACACAACATATGTTACACAACAGTTCTAGCATGGGAAGAGTGTCCTTTTGCTTAACTCCTACATTTGTAGTCCATGACCAAATGACAATAAAAAAAACAGAGCTCAAAAACAACTCTGCTAAAGCTTACCGTGAACATTATATCTTGTGCTGTCATCATTACCCAAGTGCCTAGAGAGATAGATTGTACTATAAAACCAGTCACTTGATCGGACATCTATACTGTAATCTCAAAAGTGCTGACTGGTATATGATCCTGCGCAGACTGTAAATGTCTGGTTTAATGACATTAGCAGTTTATGCCTATATAAATTAAGATGGGAAAACAACGTTTTCGGTCTTGTGCTTTGTGTTATAGACTTGTATAAAGTCTTCTATCATGGCCATGGTGGGGAACTCATGCCATGGCTTCTGGCATGCACTGTGTCCTGGCATGCATTTCCTGACAAAAGAGAACATGCCCAAGAGACCAGCACACTAAAGGCACCTACCGTAATTGCTCCCGTTACCTGCATGGAGGTGTGTTAAACAGCTTGGGCACATGGCACTCAATACTGGTTTGCATGGAAGAGATCACACGATAACTGGTGCCTTTCAATAGTTTCCATAGAAGCCAAATTAGCCTCTTCAAGACTTTTGCCAATTCATCTCTTTCAATGGAGCTCTTGGACCAAGAGAAGAAAACTGGTCATCCAGAAAGGTTGCAAAAAAAGTCTTTTGTCTGTTGTCTGTCATCAACCCTTCCCAGATTCTTGTTACAAAGGTACTCAGCAATAATCAGAATTACACAAAAAACTCTAAATACATGTGCAAATATAGGTCTATAATATAGGCACATTCCATCAGTGCAGAACTTATTTGTCTATAAAACAGATAAAAATAGATCTGACAGTCACTGGTTTACAGGCTGGTGTTGAAAGCAACAAGAGTTATTGGTTTCCCTGAAATGAAGAACCACATCCCATGTAAATCTGTCAGCTTAAAGGAATTGTGAACAATGAGAGTAGGATGACCTCTATGATATAATGCAGTGTCAGACACATGACAGATTGGATAATAACTGGATATTTATTTTTGGTTGGGAACGGGTTGTAATCTGGTGAACAGGTTGTAAACTTGTGTTCTTAGGAACATGGCATTCTTTCTGACTGTATTGCTTGTTGAAATTAAAATATGTGATCCTTTGACCTAAGAGTATGAATATACGGCAGCTGTGTTCAGGTTTGACTAATTATTTAGTATGGTTTTGGCTGTTAGAATGACACTACTATTATAACACATGATACTGTGTAGTAAGGCAATATGCTGGTGCAACATCAAACCAATAATCAATATATAATTTAACAATAAATTATATATTAATATAATATAATATAATAATATAGGGGGCACAGTGGCTTAGTGGTTAGCATGTTTGCCTCACACCTCCAGGGTCCGGGTTCGATTCCTGTCTCGACCATGTGTGAATGGAGTTTGCATGTTCTCCCCGTGCCTCAGGGGGTTTTCTCCAGGTTCTCCGGTTTTGCCTGGTCGAAAACATGCATGGTAGATTGATTGGCACCTTGGAAAATTGTCCCTAATGTGTGAATGTAAGTGTGTTGTGTGTGTGTGTGTGTGCCCTGCGATGGGTTGGCATTCCATCCAGGGTGTATCCTGCCTTAATGGACATAGACGCCTGAGAGAGTCACAGGCTCCCCTTGGCCCGAGGGAAGATTGGATATAGCGGTAGAAGATGAATGAATGAATAAATGAATGAATATAATAATAGTATGTCATTACATTATTTTGATATAGGCTACAATTTATTATATTATCTTGCCCTGGTCTACTGTGTAGTTTGTTAAAATGTAATAGTTACACTGGAAGAGTACTTTATTTGGTATAGAAGCATTGCGATATCACATCATAATAACTACTGTTTATTACAAAAATATGCTTACACTCTACAATATATCAAGGGCAGTGTACAGTTTATTAATTTGATATAGGCTTCTATTTAATATGATAGAATATTGTTAGGATGCGTGTTTAGACTTATTCCACAGCCTAATGCTAATAATAATAATATGCTGTTACAGTGGCAGTGTGCTAACTGACACAGGACGCTATTTAGTATAGTAGTATGCATTTACAATGGCAGTGTACGGTTTTAACTTAGTTTAGTATGGTAGTACGAATTTAAAATGGTAGAGTATTGTATTGACAGCGCCTACTATTTTAGCATGGTAGTATGCATTTACAAAGCGGAGCACTGTATTAACCTGGCCTACTATTAAGTATGGTAGTATGCAATAATAATAGAAGTGTACTGTATCAACATGCCTACTATTTAGAATGGTAGTATGCACTGGGCTTGTGTTTAGTACGGTAGTGTGCAGTTAAAATGGCAGAGGACTGTTTGACACTTGTTTTTGGTGGTGGTATGCAGATATCCTGACTTATTCAAACTCTTTTTACAGAATTGGCACGTGTTCAACGTCATTTTTTTAAGTTGTGAAAGAGAGATGAAAGGGAAAGCGGAGGGAAAGCGAAGGCGGAAAGCTCACCCTCTCGCCACAATGAGTCTGAGCGCGTCCAGGTTGCCGTGGTACGCGGCCCAGAGCGTCGGCGTCAAGCCATCTTCATCTGGCGCGTTCAAGTCCTTCCTCGTGGCCTCTTTAAGCAAGTCCAGGTAGCCATCCCGCGCTGCCCTGTGGTACTTGTCATTCATGGTGCTCTCGAACTTCGGCCTCCATTATCCTTAAGCTTTTTCCACTCCTGGACTCCGTCATCAGCACCGGATCACAATCAGCTGTCGCTGTAAAGGCCGTGTATAACGAAGCGGCCCTGGAGACGCTCGCGACGGTCTCCATGGACACCGGGAGACACACACACACACACACACACACACACACACACACACACACACACACACACACACACACGGCCGGGGGCGTGGCCTGAGATGCGGCGTGTTCACCCTGTCAGTGCTATTCAACACGACCTTATGGGCATTTCCGTAAGTTCAAAATAAGACCCAAACACGTGTAAAGTGATCAGGCACCGGAAGGAATATATAAAGTGACTATTATATAAAAGAATAATACATAATAAAGTGGCAGTGGGTATGGAAATGAACAGGCCTACATGAATATTTAGGAACCTAATATCCTGCAGCCTAAACTGTTCCGCAGACTGCTGGCCTGTGACCGGATCCTTGAAGAAAGATTCATGATCCATGAAGTTACTAAGCAACTCAAGAACTATGAGGATGGATTTGGACTGTAATTTAATATAAACAGTCTACTGCAATGGCTTAAGAGTGCATTTTGAATGAACACTTACATGTCACTGAACAGAACACTTCAACAATGATATACAAATAAAAATGTTAAATTGAATCTGAATTAAATCCTGCTACAGCATTTGCCTTATTGCACTATGGAGGACAGTTTACATTTACAGCATTTGACACTCTTATCCAGACTAACTTATAACTGAGCAATTGAGAGTTAAGGGCCTTGCTAAAGGGCCCAATAGTGGCAGCTTGGTGGTGCTGAGGTTTGAGCCGGTGATCTTCCAGTACAGAAGCCAATGCCTTAACCACTGATCTAGCACCTCCCACCATCTTGTTTACTGATGAATAAATTCTAGTGATTTTGTGAAATTTTTTTATGGCTCAAAATGATGAAGAGTGTATAAACACAAAGACAATCAATAAATGATATTAAATAAAGAAAAGACAACAAAAATATATAATAAATAAAGCACAGAGAAATGTGACATCTCAATTTCCTGTTACATATTTTAAGTCCTTGCATTTCATTATTTTTAACCATTATGGTTACTTTTAAAGTTAATAAGTTGTTCCTCTTTGACCTGCAACTCTCTTTCTCTTTCTTAAAATTCAGACAATGGCACAGGGTTTGTCAAATCACAGAGCAACCATAAAGTCTTCCATCTAGTGGTTAAAGTTATAGCTTTGTCATTGGCTGTTAGAAAGCATTGATACATGAACTTCTAGAACAGTTCAACAAACACAATCCCAGAGTAAACCATGTCAATGATAATACATTTTGCATTGTTATTAACAGCATTTTTAATCAGATTATTATCATACTGAAATAATTACGAATGACTGTTAGTGGCCTGCTACAATAATGTATTACAAACAGGCACATATTATACTATTGATATATATTGATATATAGTCACTAAACTACCACTGTTGTTAATACCACTGATGTTGTTAATCCTATGAGCTCCAGGAAGACTCTATTATGGCTGTTAGTGTATATGTGAAATTTTAAAGATATTCTATTCACTGGCACAAGTGTTATTGTGTTTGACTCATCAGGTTTAAAAACCCTTGGGATAATTAGCTACAATCTTAATTATACATACACTAAGAACTGCAGAGGGGCACGGTGGCTTAGTGGTTAGCACGTTTGCCTCACACCGGCGGGGTCCGGGTTTGATTCCCGTCTCGGCAATATGTGTGTGTGGAGTTTGCATGTTCTCCCCATGCCTCCGGGTTCTCCGCTTTCCCCCCGGTCCAAAAACATGCACGATAGGTAGATTGGTACATTGGAAAATTGTCCTTAGTGTGTGAACGTGAGTGTGTGAGTGTGTGTGTGTGTGAGTGTGTGCCCTGCGATGGGTTGGCATTCCATCCAGTGTGTATCCTGCCTTAATGCCCATAGACCTGAGATAGCGCCCTGAGATAGGCACAGGCTCCCCGTGACCCGAGGGAAGATCGGATAAAGCAGTAGAAGATGAATGAATGAATGAATAATAATCACAGTAGACATCTAAGAAAATAATTTTCTCATGCTCAGCAATCATTTAGTCTTCTACAGAAAGAGAAAAAACCTGAATGATATACTGTACAGTGGGTGGAAAAAGTATTCAATCCCCTGCTCATTTTGTATTTTTGCCCACTATGAAATGATTAGTCTACAAAAATGTTATTTTAATTTTTTTTTTTAATTTTTTAATTTTAATAAGGGAAAGACATATTTGATTCCCTATCAATCAGCAATATCTCAAACATTCTAAATCAAATTCTATTTGTCACATACACATACAAAAAATATATAAAATAAGGTAAAAATATTTCTGTGAGAATAATAAATAAAAAAATAAAAATAAAAAACAAGTGTGTATAAATGAAGTAAAATATACAAATATAATGGATGGGTATGTGTGGCAGATATGGCAAATGCATTGGCATATGGCTCCCAGATGTCTGTTATACAAGTAACTAACACTCTCTAAAAGGGAATGTTCCTAATCTTAGTTTGTTACCTATAAGGGGCACATGTCCGCAGAAGCAACTAATCAATCAGATTCCAAAATCTCCACCATGGCCAAGACCAAAGATCTGTCCAAGGACATCAGGGACAAGATTGTAGACTTACACAAGGCAGGAATGGGCTACAAGTTCGTTGCCACGAAGTGAGAAGGTGACAACAGTTGGTGCGATGGAAAAAGACACAAAATATCCGTCAGTCTGGATATCCATGCAAGCTTTCACCTCATGGAGGTTCAGTGATCATGAGAACAGTGAGGAACTGGCCTGTATATACAGGCCATCAGGCATGACTGGAAATTATTCCAGTTATTTTGACCTAACATTAACCTAACATGTAATGTTCCTCAATGTAGCTTTTTTTTGTAACCTATATGTCTCCAGATATAATTATAGCTACACTTCCAGCAATTAGCCCATAAAATGTGATCCTAACAAGATATGATATATGGCCATGCATTGATGTATTCTAGATATTTTTCATCTTTATTTATTACAGTGTCCTTTTGTGTCGTGGTGGCTGTAAATCTTTTTAATCCTGTGAACATATATAAACAATGAGCATGGCAATTTCCTCTTTATTGGAGGCTCTCCAGCAGGCAACGCTCTAGGTAAGGCTTGTGAATATATGTATGTATGTATCTTTTCTATGTTAAAAAAATGTTAAACAACTGCTAAGAAATAAATGGAAGAAATTATTCAGCACAATGAAAACTATATTTTTAATGTAATGTACTTAATGTGGCATTAATAGGGATGCATTTGTTTATTGTGAAATGAATGCAAGTGAGAATAACTACCTTGCTGATATATACATATATATGTGATGTATATAATGGAAATATAAAGTGAAATATGAATTAAAATCTGCTATTTAAATTAGATTATGTGAGGGTCTGTTTTCTCTGCAAAAACACATTAAAGAATAGATTTCTATGTTGAATGTTATCGACACGCAGTTGAAATATAACCTCACCGGTCAAGCAATGTTATCAAACTGACCATTTCATTTAACCTGGTTCACCCCTCTGCATGTTGGAACAATTTCAGTAGTACAAATTCAGATTTAAAGAGCTCTTTGAACACTGCAAAGTCATCTCCAGCCAAATACTAATCATTGTATGTGCTTGGCCTATCTGTGGTTTATTCGCCCGTGAAGCACCAAATGAATAAATACTGTATTTGGGATTTAGCTTTACAAGTGTTTCATAATCCAAAAAGGATCAGATGCTCCAAATGCCTTCCATTTTGTTCTTAACAGTGAACGATATACTCTGTGAATCTCAATGAATAAAGAAAAAAATTTGAACGGCAAAGGAATAAGCACGTCATTGTTCAGATTGCATATATGAGACTGAGTTTACCAGTAGGATGAATTTACAATTAATCATTTGGTTTAATTTGGTCCACTGTCTGGTATCTATAGTGTTAAAAATAGAGTGAAATCTAATGCGATACCATATGACTGATGCAAGTCAAATTATGATTCTTCGTCGCTTCTATTTTACAGAACAGGGCAACACAAATATAAAGCAGCTGTCCAGGAACACTGGCTGTTACCCTGGCCACATGTAAGGGCAGGCACAAGTTTCTTTATATGGCAGCCTAACTAATAAATATATATAAGCATGTATAGATAAGTAAGGAATTACAGTATTTGATTTGTCCCCTTGATTTAAAATATCTATGACTTTACCTTATTAATTAATAAATCCTTTTTAAATGTATTTTTTAAATATTTATTCACAGTATAAAGCCTGTATATATGAGATACAATTCAGGGCTGTGAATTTTGTAATTAAACAAATGCCTTTGTCCTGACTTTCAAAAGCTATGCCTGTCCTGAGATTTTGAAAGCTGAGGGAGTGGAAGGTTTATTACTGAGAGAAAACTCATTTTGGCCAAAGGGCATCAGGTTTCCTGTACCATCCCATCCCTGACAAAATGTTTTTAAGGACTGATAAATTTTACATCTCTCAGTGACCCATTTATGGCTTGTGATTTTTATCTCCATAGTTATTCAACTGACACACTTTTCAACCCAGTGTGGCTTAGAAATGATGAAGTACGCAAGCGGCAAGCGCACAACTGTATGACTAGAGAAAAGGGATGTAGGAAAAATAGTCAAAGTCATCAGACAAGAGGGAAGGGATAAAGGGTGTGTTACAAATGTACAATATGAAAAATACTATATAGTTCTTGCCTTTTTCAGTTTATCTAAAACACGAATGAATGAATGAGAAAGAAAGAAAGAAAGAAAGAAAGAAAGAAAGACGGCACCATTCAAAATCTACAAATCAACAGCAAAATATAAAAATATAATTTTTAATGCCTATTTATAGGCAACTAATTAAAAACAGAATGAATGTATTGAAAAAAATAAATGAATGAGAAAAGTATAGAGAAAATTCATACCTTGTCGGCATTTCACTCTGTCAATACTTTTGAATATAAATATGACTTTTGAATATATTTCACTGTCTGCCGATTATTATTATTATGATTATTATGATTATTATGATTATTATGATTATTATGATTATGATTATAGATTATTATTATTATTATTATTATTATTATTATTATTATTATTATTATTATGCACGTTTGGGTTTGGGATGTAGAAACTTTTACATTCACCTTATTTAAATCTTATTTTTGTATGCCACTGTTTAAAAATGTTTTTCTCCGGCTGTTAGTGATATGAAGAGTTGCGCTGAAAATACCATAAACGCATAAAAATATAGGATATTATAATCCCGTCCACGCCTCGCATGACGTATCACGTGCGGTTTGTGACGTGCGCAAAGGTCGCAAACCGTTATATTACCTGTGATGCCGTGTGAGAGTGACATACCCTACCCTACCCCCGTACCGTACCGTACCGTACCGTACCGTACCGCCAGTTTTTAACCATTTCACATATCATAACTTGAAGAATCGCACAATGCACTTCAGAACTCCGAGTCTGCGCGATGTGCATCAGCTGAACATACACATCCACTACCCACTGTCTTTCGACGCAGGTAGAATGAACACCAAAGACGATCCCGAGGTCGAAAGTCAGATCGCCACTATCCAGCATGTGGGGACGCACATCGCGCGGGCGACGCGCTCGGCCAGCATCGCGCTCTCCTCTACCGGCTCGTGGAGAGACTCGTCGCGCAGCTGGGGCTGGCTGCTGTCCGGCGCCGTGCTCGTCAACGTGCTCGCGCTTGGGTGCGCGCTCGTCGGAGGCAGCGTGTTTAACGCGCACCACGTCACCAGCGTGCACCTGCAGCTCTACCTTGTGGTGCTGATGGTCTTCACGACTGTCTGGATAGTCTTCTACAAGGCATACACCTGCCGCGAGGACGAGGCCGTGCTCTATAAGGATTTGCACGCAGGGCCAGTGTGGCTCAGAGGTAAAAATGTGTTTCTTTACCATGTAAATACCACCCTGGGTTTTTTTTTTTTGGATCAGAACATCTGTAAGCGCTGCTTATTCCTGGAGGAAATCCTTGCAGAACATGGATTCATTCATTCATTCATTCATCTTCTACCGCTTTTTCCGATCTTCCCTCGGGTCACAGGGAGCCTGTGCCTATCTCAGACGTCTATGAGCATTAAGGCAGGATACACCCTGGATGGAATGCCAACCCATGGCAGGGCACACACACACACACATTCACACACACATTCATACACTAGGGACAATTTTCCAAGGTGCCAGTCAACCTACCATGCATGTTTTTGGACCGGGGGAAACCGAGAACCAGGAAAAAAACCCTGAGGCATGGGGAGAACATGCAAACTCCACACACACGTGGCCGAGACGGGAATCGAACCCAGACCCTGGCGGTGTGAGGCGCACGTGCTAACCACTAAGCCACCGTGCCCCTGAACATGGGTTCATTATTCATAAATATAGCAATTCTCTTTCCGCATCTCAGTTGTTACAGCTGTTACACAGTGTCCAAGGAGTTGAGAGGGTAAAGGGCCTGGCACAAGAGTCTGACAGTGGTGACCTGCCAGTGCTGGGACTTGCTCCTTTTTGCAGAACCAGAAGTCCAAGAATGTAGAGCTAGAACTAACACAACACACATGATGCCCATTCATTCATTCATTCATTCATGGGGAACCTGTGCATGGCCTCCCCTTGAGGCACAGGAAGAACATGCAAACTCCACACACACATATATGGCAGAGGCGGGAATCGAATCCCGAATCCATGGAGGTGTGGTGCTAACCAGTAAGTCACCGTGATGCACAATTCAAAACTCTTAAATGAACTATTCAGCCTAAAACACACTGTGATATTTCTCCATTCTCTCTGAGGTGAGAGAAACGGATCCGGTCCCACTCCACTCCTCTGACTGTTTGTTCAGGCCAGTTATGTAGAAGCATCACAGTGCAGAAAATCATACATATGCAGGACAAGACCATCACTTCACATCAAATCAGAAACTTTATGAACACAGTAATTTGTCCATATTGTGGTTGTTGATGATAACTGTGTGACTGAAGTATTTTGGAAACTGATCTTTCCAGCTCTAGATTTTAAACTGAAAAAGCACAGTGAGAGTATTTTGTTTTTATGTGGGATTTCCTATGGTAAATCGAATAACCACTCTTATAACCACGGTGAACTGAAAAGCAACTCAATGTTAATGTCATACAATATTCTTAACAGAGGCTTTTGTTTCCCTGATGTTCCACAACATTAAATGCAACTATAATCTAAGAGTAAAAGTTGAAACAGAAAATAATGTTATAGTTCATTCAAGTAGTAATAGTCTGCCGATTACAAAGCACTGAGACTAGCGTTTCCTCATAGAACATTTTATCCTGTTAATGATTAAACGATATCTCTTTACTTTGTTAAATATAATTTTTTTCATCTAGCTGAATTAGTTTTATGTCGAAAATTTCAACATACATTGAAAAAAGCATTGGAAAAATTGAAGCGTGCTCCTGTATAAATATAACCACTTTTTTTACCTCTCATATTTCTAATTTATTATTGTTGCGATATTAGCCTTTTAGAGTGTTATTCCAAACATGACCCGAAATCTGATATATTTGCTTACTTATCATGATGAATGGTGTGTTTATTAGGTGGCTTGGTGCTGTTTGGTATCTGCAGCTTAATCATGGACGTTTTTAAGATCGCCTTTTACGTGGGTCACATTCACTGTGACTCGCCTGTGAAAATTGTCTTCCCTGCCGTGCAAGCTATGTTTATTCTGGTGCAGGTGAGGTGACCACGGAAAAACATAATAATGTAATTGTTTTGTTTCGGTCATTATTTGTATTCTTTTTTAACCAGTTGTGTGTGTCCCGATTCCCTTCTACCTTGTAGACTTACTTTCTTTGGCTCCACGCCAAGGACTGCGTCCAAGCGCAGAGGAACGTAACTCGGTAAGTGTAGCGGGAGTGTTTTAATTATTTGACGAAAAATGGTGTAAATGTGATCTCTACAGAGGTATTTTATTCAGATACTCATGTTTTAAAAGAAAAGGCAAAAGTTGAAATAATGACCACTTTTTCACGCCCCTTAAAGTAAAGAAATCACATCCAATAAATGTATGAATAAAAAAGGTAGTTGTTATTTAATGAATGCATTCAGACTGAATATCCACCACACAGTAATGTCTCTGTTCTCAGTCATCTTTATATCACAGACTCTCTCTATGTCTCATCCCTGTCAGACAGACTTCTTGTTGCTTGTCGCCTGCTCATTGTTAGCTTCATACGGTGACTAGCATGCGTATTTAGTTTGTGGTAAAGGATAAACCGGTGGTAGGGTGTAAAAGCCACTCAATAACAACAACAACAACAAAAAAAATAGGTTGATGGGATAAAAAACAGTGTGCAATGAGAAGAAAAATATTGATAAGGAAACCAAATAGATAATAATAAAACCATAATAACCTAGCTTGATTGAAAAATATAAGAAGTGTAAAATACAGGTATTTAATGAGCGAAAGTAAAACGCTGTCTAAAAAAAGTAGTCAATTTACATCAATTTAAATACAGTAATGAATGAACTGTACTTCACTAATTCCCATCTCTGGATCTCCACAGTGTCTAACTGAGGAATTTGTGACTGTATTAGAAGCTCTTTAAGAACTTGTGAACTATAGAGACCCTTGAATGATGCAGTGCTTCAAAAGTTCAAATTGGTCTTGTGTGTTTGTCTAGCTCTGGGCTAATGCTCACTTTGGCCACAAACCTGATGCTGTGGATGTCAGCAGTGACAGACGAGTCTCTCCATCAAACGAGGTATCCCAATGGTACCACTGGCCTCGGTTTCAGGAGTCTCTCAAATAGAGGTAGGTTTTTTTGTATGCTGAATGCCATGATAACCAAATCACTTGTCATCCTTTTCAAAAACACATACTCGGGATGGCTTTAGGTTGCTTTTATTTTTATAACTGTTTTCTGTCACTGTAAATGTTTATTACTGAGTAGCGATTGAATTATATTGTCCAGATAGGTGAAAGTGCTTTGTAACATAGCTTTAGCACGGAATAAAGTTTGGTGGTGTGAAAGCTGTTGGTCGTGTCTAATTCATATTTCATATACTGCTTAAAGCTAGATATAAATAAAGAAAGAAAGAAATTAATGGGCCGCTATATACCAAAGTCACGGTTCAGTTAAATCGTTGGCAAATTCATATATATTTTTTTATATACAGCGTTGTCCAACAAGATGTTATCACTCGTATGGTACTACATAATTTTACAAAAAAGACTGCGCATGCATTGACAACCAAGGAGCACAGGTCACAGGAAATGTGTACATAGTGTGTCTAGTTGTTACGTCATGCTTCAAAGATCTTCATTCCTTCCATCCTTCATTCAATCCCTTAACTATTTATGATGTACATTATTCTGAAGCATTCATATCGCCAACGTTAGTGGCAGCGATTTCGCACATGTGCAAAACAAAAGCCGAGGTTTTACAACACACTAAAAATGCACCACAAAAAAGGATTTCATTCAGTACAAATGTCCTGTACCAAAAATCATTCGGCATGAACACACATACCGATACGCCCCTACTTTATAGTAAACGCTTATAGAAGAGTAATGACCTATAATCCCATTATCCAGTGTGACCTTGAATAAATCATCCTTTATGGCTGGCGACAGTCCTGATTTACTCCTGTCTCAGGGTGTTTATAACCAACACTATCATCATTGGCATTTACATTAGGTATAAAGGAGTCTGTTTTACAATGCAATTCTAAAAGCTCCACTGACCGTCCGAATAAAATGCAAATGAAACATTGATGCATCATGCCAATTTGAAAATCTTTCCTATCTTTATTGTAGCCAGCTCTCCTGACGATAGTGGTTGTGTATGCAGCATCACAGCATGCAGCATCTTCGAAGTTGCCACCTATTACCTCTATCCGTTCAACATAGAGTACAGCCTGTTTGCCTCAGCCATGGCTTATGTGATGTGGAAAAATGTGGGCCGGCTGGTGGATGACCACGGGCATCACGAGCACCGCTTCCACATGCGTGATGTGCTGATAGGCCCGGCCTGTGGCCTCCTGGTCCTGGTGGCTGGCCTGACCATTTTCGTGGTATACGAGGTCGATGTATCATCTGAAGACCAGGAGAAGGACACGGCTCTCATCTTGTACTACGTGGCTAACACGACCATAGTGGTCATAATGACTGTGGCAGCAGCAGTCGGTTGCGCCATGTACCGGCTGGAGCAGCGTGAGCACGCGGTCGGCAAGAATCCGACACGCAGCCTGGACGTAGGGCTGTTGGTGGGTGCATCTGTAGGCCAGCTCACGGTCTCGTACTTCACAGTCGTGGCCGTATTAGGGATCGGTGTGGGGGGCCTGGTCAACGCCCTCAACCTGACCTGGAGTGTACTTACTGTAGTCGAGCTTTGTGTACAGAACGTATTCATCATTGAAGGGTTGCGCCGAGAACCACACCAGGACACGCGCCGTGCCAGCATCTTCTCCAATCTGCTCGCCCTGCAGGCGCACGATGAGGGCCGGAGGTCCAGCAACGTGCTCACGCCTCGCGGTTCCATCGCATTGCCGGCCCCCAAGCCCCTGCCGTGGAAGAGGAAACTTCTCAAGGAGATCTCATCGTTCCTGCTGCTTGCAAACATTATTGTGAGTTCCGTTTTACATATGTAAAACACCCGTTTCTTCTTTATTTATGCAATGATCTAAAACTTGTGTTGCAGCACATTGAACTAAATCATGTAGATAAATTCAAGACCATCATTTTCAAATCAAGCAAAAAAAAAACATCCAGTATGAGGTCATTCTTCAGGCAGAAATGTCTTGAGAGGTCACAAGAGAACCACTAATCAAACTAATCAAAGATGGACTCTGGACACAGGCGTTAAACACACCAAGCAGTGTGTGTGTGTGTGTGTGTGTGTGTGTGTGTGTGTGTATGTATATGTATATATGTTTATTTATATATTTATTGGGAGGGTACAGCTCAGCGGTCTAAGGCATTGACATGCTGCCACATGATTGTGTTATTGCACATAAAAGCAGGTCAGGTTTGTATTATTGGCTTGGGAGTATAAATGTCCCCAATCACAGGCACAGTAATATCGACTAATTCCGAATACTCTGGACAAAATTAATGCCCTGAATACTGTAACTTCCTAAATAAACTTTTATTTTATTTACAGCTATGGATCATGCCGGCCTTCGGAGCACGGCCACAGACTGACAACCCACTTGGAGAGGAATTCTACCAGTTTAGCATGTGGGTGGCTGTGGTTAACGTTGGACTGCCTTTTGGGATCTTTTACCGGATGCATTCGGTAGCCAGTCTTTTTGAAGTCTACCTAACCTCTTGAATCCACACGCTTAGACAATCCCTGCTTATACATTTGTAAAGGACAATATATATATTTTTTATACTTTTGTTGTCTTAATATTTACTTGGAATTGATTGAAGCGCTTGCATAAGGATTTCTGTATCTTAGGTTTATTTTATATGCAGAAGGGTCATTTCTTAGTTAGGTGATGGGTGACCAAAAACTACCAGAACTGTGATTTGTACACCTCACTGCGCTGGAATCATGTCTCTGGAATTGTACGGAAGGAAGGAACACAATTATTCCAAGAGTTATTCCTTCAAGTGGTGTTTCACACTCGGATTACTCAGTGAGCCAGTATGCCTTATAAACGTCATTCTGAAAAGACCACTACAGCAAAAAAAAAAAAAAAAAAAAAAAAAAACTGTGCCAGAATAATCAGTTTGTTACTTAACATAGCCAACTGTCGGGTCACTGTTTGTGCTGATTACATGCAGGTGGAAATATTTGACATGAAAACCTTGATGCCTTATTCACATACAAGTATTTGTATTTCCAACATTAAGTACTGCACTATACTAACATAACAAAATTATCCTGTTTAATTATTTCGACTATAGATGTTACGAACTGGAACGAAAGGGGGGAAAAAACACCACAAGCAATCTCTAAACACCCATTATGGTCTGTTTTGTGTCCCTGTCATAAGTACATGCAAATCTGAGGGGAAATGCTGTAAAATTAAACATGAAATCATGAGAAAGAAAATGGTTTCCTGTGTTTATATTCTGTGACACACACACACAGCCACAAGAAGGCTTCTATCCTTGTTCCCATACATGTTGATAAAGCACTTCACTGGCCACTTCCTTTTCACTGTCTGAATGTCAGTATTAGTATGTTGTAAAGAGGCAGCGAATGTTTTGTTTCCCAGGTTTTTAAACAAGGAAATCGTAAAGATGAATTGGTGCAATTGACCACGCAACCATGTAAAATGATTCACAGGACACCTTTTTTGAGTTAAGATTATTACATATATAAGATTATTTTCATATATATAGAGAGAGAGACAATATTTTTACTTTAAACATTGAGCACAGTATATACATTAGGTCATCTCATTAGCAAATCTGATATGCAGACAAAAATAGTAATATTAGGTCACCATAAATGATTCTCAACAGCATATACGAAATGAATTGTTTACAGCTGAATACTGGTGAAACTTGTGGACCGTTACTGGCTAAAATTCATTTATTTATTGTTTTGGGAAGTGTTTCGGGAAATACAAGCGCACAAGGAATGCGGACACGTCTCTGTGCACAGCAAATCATGAGTAGGTTTAATGCGACGACCTACTGAGCGAGCAAACGCATGTTTAACAGAGCTGTAGCTATGCTGCCTTCTACTGGCATGTGCATGGAAACAGTGCCACAGTGGAGGAAAATGGTCAAACGCCTACTAACACCACTTACTACTGGACTACATGTGACCAAATTCAATAGACTTTCAAATATGCTTCTATATATATATATGTTTTTATATACAGTGGCAGTTCATACCGTAGGAAAATCATTCATACATCCACAGTGAGAGATTTTCAATGGTTTAAGCTGCGGAACGTTAAAACAGTCTTATCAAAAGGCAGAGCTATATGTAGAAACATTATCACTTTGTACACCAGCCGTTTCCCAGCATTGAAACATCAACTCAGTGACCCATGAACAGATTTTCCGAGTTTGGTGAATCCTTCAGGTTTTCTGACAAATGATGTCTTTTACCATATTACTAGAGAAAATCTGCAAGCCATACGAGAAGGGATACAGCACTGTGCTGAAATTGAAGACTATGCTTTAAATGAGTGTTGGAGTGAGTGACGTGTAGATGGAATATCACCAGCCAGCCCTTTATTTACTCAGTGATGGGCAGCTCGGGGAGTCTACATTCTCTGGATCTCAAAGAGACGAACATCTGTGTCGTACCAGATCGGAGGGTCCACGTTGCTGCAATAGGAAAAAATGATAATGGTCAAACAGCTTGCCATTTGTTCGAGGCTTATTCATCATGTGCTGTGATATTTGATGATCTAGAACAGTGTTATGCCTGTAATTATATATAAATTGCAGATTGCGTGAGCTTTTGTGCAATGAATAGTGCTTACCGGAGATACACGACGCCCCACATGTACGTACGGAACCACATGGCTGTGCCTGCGTTTGCCTGGTATTTTCTGATCAGAATAGGGTGAGGCACAGGCAAGAGGCCGACCAGAGTACCGTGCTGGAGGAATTTCAAGATCTCGGACTCATCCGTCAAGCCCCTGTGGTAAAAAAAAATATACATATTTAACTCAGTTGTACTGTGTACTGTGTGTTTTGAGTAAATAAAAATACATCAAATTCTGTACAAACTATGGACATTCCCATACTTATCAATGCAGATCTTCTCTACTTGGGGTACCAAGACCTGCAGTAGCCGCATGATGGTCTGTAGAGGGAGCTTGCTCTTCCAAGACAAAACCTGCAACAAACAGAGCAGTTAGCGCTGGGGGATTATTAGTCACTGTCGATTAATTCGAGTTTATGGTTTATGTCGAATTCGCTTTTACAGTTTCACTTTGGTTTGGCATAGCGACCTTCTGTAGTTCTCCGAAATCCGAAATACAACATGGCAGCGCGCGCTGATGAAATTAAAGAGCTTGTTTCAGAGAGAGGCGCCGTTTCATCAGTCGTATGGAAATGCACCATGTATACAATTTCAGACAGTGAACAAGCCAAAGGCTGCTGTAAAATTGGTCTGAAGTTAGTGCCGACTAAAGGAAACGGATTTATTCCAGCACTCAAACGGAACCACTCTGTTGAATGGGGAAATGTGTGTGGTGCTGTGAGATAAACATGACAGCAGCACCACCAAAACACCAGGTAAAAACAAAGATTCAATTTACAGGACATATCCAGACAACCAATGAGTTATAAAGGAAAATCATGAAAATTTAAAGGGGTGCCCAAACTTTTGCATACCACTATATATATATATATATATATATATATATATATACACACACACACACACACACACACACACACACACACACACACACACATACATACGCACACACATGCACACCCATCTTATGTGGTTCTACAAACTATTACTGCACCTCAACGTTCAAGGCACGCAACTGTACATGATATTTTGTATGCGGTAACATGAAGGATGTTCTTCACTTGAAATAGGAGGCTCAAACCAGTTCCAGCGAGTGGGAAGACCTTTACCGGTCTGCACCCCAGGCCTCCACACCCTACATCACTACAAGGGACCAAATGTGAAATAGGATGTTCAAAACAGTAAATACAAATGTCATGGTCAGCAATCTAAAAACTGGCATTACATCCAGGGTGTCTCCTCCCTTAAAGCCCACAGATGCCTGAGATAGGTACAGGCTCCCCGTGACCCGAGGAAAGATCGGATATAGAGGTAGAAGATGAATGAATGAATGCATGAAAGCTACGCACCCACTCCGGTGTTGGGACCCAGTACGTGGCGGCCGACGATGCACTTGACAGACGTCTCCTAGCCATTTCTGCCTCTGTGTAGAAGACGTCCTGTTGAGGGATAGGAAACGCCATTGACTTGTGTGAGCTGATGTTATTCCATGGTTTATTTTGCATTAAAATCACATGTCCTTTAGCCTTTAGGTTGATTAACTACAAAAGAATGTTGTCGATATTTTCTGCATTGATAATCTCAATGTGCCTTTCGAGATTTTTTCAGTGCTGTCTATGAGAGGAAAAACGAGCCATTTTAAAGCTGTGAAATCACTGGGCTTAACCAAGGAAGAAACCGGCAAGGTGCAGACGTGCACAGAAGCCCATGTCTCATGTGAACACAAACAAAAACACGTAACCGTCAGGAACGTCCTTTATAATTTTGGAAGCACGTTTCAGTTCGGTTTCAGGAAAGGGCATGCTCATTAGTTGATCCTAGTTCAGCAAACTTTTCTAAGAAGGCTTCTCCCAAATGAACAGTAATAAGTCATGTGTCAAGCTGACTCGATATCAAAGAAGTGTCAATATTTCAACATTAAAGGCAAAATCAAGGCATGCACTGACGGAACCTCTTTTTGAACATCACAGGGATGATAAAAGCTCTTGATGTGCTCACAGACAGCCATTAATGGCTAATGTAATTCACCAGAGGACAGCATAATGGCAAAGGATAATAATGCACACTTTCGAGATATTGACAACCTCTGACATAGTCTGGATTCAAACTGAGGGTCTCCTGATGATACTGCTCAATTCTGATATAAAATTAGTCACTTTCATGATGTCAACGGTGGCTTTGTGGTTAGCACGTTCGCCTCACACCTCCAGGGTTGGGGGTTCGATACGTGCCTCTGCCATGTGTGTGTGTGTGGAATTTGCATGTTCTTCCCGTGCCTCAGGGATTTTTCCTCCGGTTTCCCACAGGTCCAAAAACATGCACGGTAGGTTGCTTGGCACCTTGGAAAATTGCCTCTAGTGGGTTAATGTGTGTGTGAGCTCTACTATGGGTTGGCATTCCATACAGGGTGTGCCATGCCTTGATGCCCGAAGACGCCTGAGATAGGCACAGGCTTCCCGCGACCCGAGGGAAGATCGGATAAAGCGAATAAATGAATGAATGAAGTCAATTTCCTATCACTCGGTAACATTCACACAGCCCCTTAAAAACAAAACAATAAAATAAAAAAAACAATAAAATAAAATAAAACTATAAAAACCAATACAGGATTAAAACAGTTCAGCTTAAAATTCAGTTATAAACGACTTCCACTGTATAAAACCATTCCAGTGATAATCCTCTCACCTCGCTGTCTCTTCCAGAATTGGACTCCGTGTCGCTGGCCCCACTCAAGACTCCATGTTCTGGCGAGCGAGGAGTTTCTGCCTTTGGCACCGTGACCATTGTACCATCCTCTGATACTTGGGACTTCTCCGTTAGTTTATCAATACCTATAAATAATATTTATAGAATTTCAGCCAGAATTGACATAGAATTCCATTATTAGAATGGAAATATTAGAGTCATAATTAATTATTAGAATTAATAAAATGCCTGAGGCTTAAGAGGCTTTTTGTTCTTCTTTCCTTCTAGCGACAGGTTCCACTGCCCCACAGGATGTTACCTGGCATAGCCACAAGACTGGCCTTCAGTGTGCCCGGCTCGGCAGGTACGGCTGGCCGAGAGCCTTCCATGGAAACCGTCTCCTGGGAGTTGGTGCGAGAGATGGCATCCGGAGACTTCCTTTTCTTTTGCAGTGCCTTCTGGATGGATGCAGAATCCGTGGGCAGGTTGGCAAGCTGGTGAAAGACGTTGCGTTTGCGGATGATGGCGTATACCAAGTTGCAGTTGCCTGAGGCAAAATGAGACATTCAAACACATGTCTTTCCTGAGACCCAAACATTAAACATCAGTCAATAAAGATACTGAAAGGTGTATTTGTTTTTTAAGTAAAGTATTTCCAAGTTGAGGTCTTTTAAGTCCAATTTTCCAAATCCAATTTCAATCTGTTCCATTTGTCGCAAGACCTAATATTGTCACCATACTAGTACTGGATACTGGATCATGGCGTATCTAATATCCACGCATCTTTAGGGTTGGGAATCGGAAATCAATTCCAATTCTGGAATCGAATACTTAAAATAAAGAAATGGATACTTGTTATAAAATTCAAATTTCGATTCCTGGGTACATTTTGTTTTAGAGAAGACAGAGAGCGCCCCCTGTCTGTTTCTTTTTAAAGTGCAGTGTTTTGTCTTGAGTGTAAAGTGTAAATAAAGTTAGACCCTTTACAGATTTAAATGGTGTATTTTGCGTCTGCAAGATAAAGAATACGTAGGTAGTTTGTTTCAGCGTTATTAAGGAAAAAATATCACAAAAAGCTCCAGTCGACCCCCCAAAGGGTTAATATTTGTGTAAAAATGTAAAAGCAAAAAATAGTAGTGAAGTAAATGTGCAGGACCTTCTGCACATCCAATCTGTCAGGACCTGATGTGGTAATCTAAATATCAGTTTACAAGATGGACCTGTAAGGATCTTCTGGTGAAGCATGAACTTCCGGTTTTGGAATGCGAGCTTCTGATTCGGCGGCCATGTTGCCATTCCGGCGCTGCTGAGTATTTAAGGGCTTTGGGGCGCCGGATGATTGTTATCTGCTTTTCATTTCTTGAGGAATTTTTTCCGCCTTCTGATTGACTTGGATTATTATTATTCTTATTAAAGCGCTTTTGTTTTTGCATGTTGCGTTTTGTCTTGCATCCTTTATATACCTTGTTGCTAACGGGACTGTGAGAAGTGCTCAAAAGTATGGCTACACTTTGTAAAAACTGAACTGGACAAATCTAAGTGTAATTACTGTGATAAACTAATATGTTGCAAACAAGGTGTCACGACCAACATAACTAAACATCTGCGGTTGGATCACCATTTGGAATCAAAACTGGGAATCGATAAGAATCGGAATCGATAAGGGTAAAATGATACCAAACCCTAGTCATGATATTAGTACTGGGTACTGGTTCAATGGCATATTTCATATTCACGCATCTTACCATCAAACTGGTACTGGATAATGTTATTAAAGGCCTCCAGTAAAAAGAAGACCAAGTGGTGGTTCTGAGCAGAAGAGAACAGGAACCAGTTGGTGGAGAAGGCCTCAAGAAGATGTAGGAGCTTATTGGCTGCTACCATGGACAGACTCTTCAGGTAAGGAGACACTAAAAAGTGTGAGAATTAGATGGACATCACACACACACGCATCACACACACAACACACACGCACGCACACACACACACACACACACACACACACACACACACACACACACACACACACACACACACACACACACACACACACACACACACACACACACACACACGTCAGGCCAGACCAAAACCCGAAAAGAAACCAATTTAACAACACAAGCATGTGCGGTAAATGCACTTACCATTCACTACAATGGTGAGCAGGCAGTCAAAGAGCGGCTGCAGACGCTGATGTCCACTCGTGATGATCTTGTGGAAAACCTACAGACATGTTAATATAAAGGATAAAAATTATAATTACCAAAATGGACATTTTTTGCATGTCAGGCTACTATCTTGTCTTCCCTAAATTTGCACTCACTGGCTAATTTATAAAGAACACATATAAACTTCTGCAAGACGTCTTTTTGAACCAACAATATGTAAAAAGTGTTTAAATTGTAGACATTTTGATCTGTGAGAAAAATACTCACTGACTATTTTAGCGAAGACAGAGAGCGCCCCCTGTCTGTTTTTATTTTTTTTTTAAAGTGTAGTGTTTTGTTATGAGTGTAAAGTGTAAATAAAGTTAGACCCTTTACAGATTTAAATGGTGTATTGTGCGTCTGAGAGGCGTATAAAGTTTGTTTCTGCATTATTTAGGAAGAAAATGACACAAAACGCTCCGGTCGACCCCAAAGGGTTAATGGCCGACTGTATGCATCATGACAGATTTTGGTGCTAAATGAGAAGAAAAAAATTGCATTTTCTAATCTAATTCTATATTAATGAGCTTGGTATAAATAAGAAAGAAGTTCAGGGCAGATATTTGTGGACAAATGTAAAAGCAAAAAAAAAAAAAAAGTAGTGAAGTAAATTACTGATACCAGAAAAAAAAAAAAAGGATTTGTCCTTCATTACTTCCCACCTTTCCTTCTTAGGAATGCATGTTCATACTATTTACATGTGAAGACTGTCCTTTTTACACTTATTTTCAGTTAAACACAGCATTTTTAGAAGACTTTCTACTAATTTCCATTAGGAATTCTCAGGGTGTTGGGGAGTGATAAGATCTTTGTGCCTTTAAAATGGAATCACTGACAAAAAGAAAAAGGGGCTAAGGAGTAAGAAACCAGCTCTTACCACAATGAGGAGGTCGGCATGCGTGCCGGTGAAGACTGGGATATCCATCGGGACACGAAGAGAATACGGCTTGTTCAGACGTACCCCAAAGTTCCTCTCCCCGCTCAGGAGCAGCAAAATGAACACCCCGATGTGCATGAGGCCAACACGGGCTACCAACAAACACAATGTTTAAATGCCTTGGTATCACTCGAAGCAAATCCAGTCCAAATTTTGTCACCAGTGGCATGTACAGAATACTTACACTGGTCAGCCCGGGAATCATTCAGATAGAATAGAATTGGCACCAGGATATCTAGCACATCACTGCTCTTCAGAACAAAGAACAAGAATTTCTAGAGCAATACAGAGACGGGAAATGGAGTTAAACAGGGGGGAAAAAAAGTGATTAAAAAGGCATTATTTCTTTCCGTGTATGATCTCGAACCTTGTTGAAATCACAGAACTTCCAGAAAAGAACTAAAAGCTCTTGGTGGAACTGGATCTTCTTGGTGGAGTTGGGTAGATAGGTCTGAGTGAGTGGGTTTGTGAGTAGGCGAGCCAGGCCTTTCAGCACAAAGTCATAATCCTGGAGGAATGTTGTTGTTTTTTTTATTATTATTTTTACATGCCATGAAATAATCTGACAAGTGGTAGAATACATTTTATAGCATTGCCATGACCAGTACATACCTCTTCTCTATGAATTCTGGACAGGTAGTTTACAAACAGGTTTTGTGGGCCTACAGACTGACACAGGAGAAAAAATATATATTATTCATTGAAAATAAATAGTGGAATAGTTGGAGTGGAAGCTCTTGAGTGTCTTGCAATAGAGATCTGCCCTCAACATTTGGGATGAACTAGATCTCCAGGTCTCTTCAGTACTTCAGTACCTGACTTTATTACTGACCTGGTGGATAATGATTATACATTTCCGATACAAATGACCACGCTCCAAAATCAAGTTGGAAATCGGCTGATTAGTAACTGCGTACAATACAGGGATACAGGCAGATTACAGGGATAATATGCAGGGATACAGGCGTACCTGTAAAAAAAAAGACTTTCTGACAGGTAGTAATGATGTGCTTCTTGAGAAACAGTTTAGGGGGAAAAAATATATTTTATATATATATAACAAGTTGGTTTGTGTGTGCGAGTGCATGTGTGGTGTATGCTAAAGGTGTGGTGGCACTCCTACATCCTGCTCGTCCATGCTGGAGGGGGAGGGAGCGCGCTGAGGCTGAGAGTTCTCGTGCTCTAAAGTGACGATGAGGATCTGCACTGCCTGCTCCACCAGCTGCTCCCGGTAGTCTGAGAACAGCAGGTGGTTGTAGGGAATGCCGTAGCCCACCGGGTCATACGCACACACCACATTAATCAGGGAGGTAAACAGAGGCAGGGCATGCCTGAAGTAAGACAGAGAGAGAGAGAGAGAGAGAGAGAACACACAAACAATTACTCTGCTTCTGCACTTGCTCTCTTTAGATCAGCAATTTGTATACAGGTCACATTTAATTTGAATTAGATTTTATCAGATAACCCTTAAATGTCACTAAACAAAACATTATCAGTTACCATATTTATAAACGTAATTCTTTACTTTACAATATTAATTTATAAGCACATTTAAATCATATATATTTGAGTTGACTGGTTGTTCATTAAGTATAATGACCAAATAACCAAAAGGACGATTCTTTTTAAGAATATAATAAAATGAATATAATGATTATAATCAAAATCCCAACAATTAATATGCTGCTTTCGATTTTGTGAAACTTCCCGTTAGATTTAAGGCAAAATGAATCTAAAGATATACTTCATAAAACAATGCAATGATTATTGCTGCATGCCTCTTTGCACCTCAAAGTACTAACTTGAATTGACTGGGCATTGCTTTCTTATTCCGACCATATAATGGCCTCCCAGAAGGCCGTGCAAATCTTTGTACTCAACTACCCTAATGCTAAAATTTGCCTGACGGCCTTTTCTAAGTGAAGCAAGAGGTGTGCAAACAGGACGCTGGGATATACATTGCGTTCCTAGGTAACTATTCATTGGGTTTTTAAATCACGCAAACTTGCCATATGGGTCATTTATCACGCTATACAATTACTCACTGAAAGACCATCTGTTGCTGTACATTACATGATTAGTTTTTAGCCTGATCTTCAGCGATTAATACAGGACAGCAGCTGGCCACATTACTTAGGCAATTTATTATAAGAATATTGGAAGGATCCCATAAAAAGTTAGATGTTGCCATAAATATAGTATGACTGTTTTAAAAAATGGAAATGGAAAAAAGAAGGGGGAAAAAAGAACATAGTAGGAATAGAATGATCATATCCGAGTGATAGAGAAGTGTACAATAACTAGCTAAATCCTGACAGAAATGGAGCGAAGCAATCCGACTACTGACTACATCCAGCTTCTAAGAGATTGTTGGGATTAAACCAAACAGAGAGAGTAAATCTGTCTGGAATCTTTTCTCTTTAGTGTTTGTGTAGATTTCGGGACAGTAAAGTGAATTTTGTGCTTATTTTGGCACGTTTCGCATTCATTTGTGTTCACTGCACCTTAACCTCTGATGTTTGGCGAGCCAAAAAAACCCTAAAAAGAAAAAACACAACTACAATCAAATGTCGAGTGAAGTGGATATATCTTCATGATAAAATGCCTCAAAATAAAGGTAGAGATAAAGGGGGGAAAAAGCCACAACGGTATAACGGTTACACTTTAAACAGCGATAGTGCTTGTGATATGTAAGTGGGAGAAGGAGGAATTAAAAAAGAGAGGGCACAAACACAGTTAAGAGCCAAAACAAGAATCACATGAGGAGTTGCCAAGACAAAACAGACAAAACCCTGAAGGTCCAGCTCAGATAAGCACGAGAGACTTAGTGATTTTAGCGAAATAAGCTTAATACTTATACTTATTAAAAATAAGCGAAATAAGCTAAATAACTTTAATACTAAAAACTTTAAAATATTTCACCAAATATGTATTGTTTTTTGTTTACGTTTACGTTTATGGCATTTGGCAGACGCCCTTATCCAGATCGACTTACAACTGAGCAATTGAGGGTCAAGGGCCTTGCTCGAGGGCCCACTAGTGGTAGCTTGGTGGTTGTGGGGTTTGAACTTGCGATCTTCTGGTCCAGAGGCCAATACCTTACCACTAAGCCACCACCTCCCTTTGGACCCCACTAACCTTCCTATATCACAATGAGAAGCTGCTGAGTGGAAAGTGATCGTTTGTGGATGTGACATGGCATGACTTAACAAGAACTAAAAAATAGATTTAGTTATGCCTCACTGCATAATTATATAATTGCTAGCTAAACACAGGTGCCTCACGCAATATAAAGTTGCTGTACACGGTAACACACAAGACTAGTAGTTCACTAGCTGTCAAAGCGCCTTTGTGTCAAAGTGTCAATGCACCGTCACGGACACTGTAACAATAATGCAGGTAGGGATGTAATGACTGATCTAATCGCTGAATCAGATGTAATGTAAGAACAATCTTATGTAACATTACGCTCATGAGATACGGCAGCTCAAATTCACACTAATGCAGTTCTGGTTACAAACGTAGAAGTCCAGTTCGTTATGCTTGATCAGCTTAGGATATTATTAAAATCAGGTTAAGATCATCCCAAATAAGATATTTAGAGATGAAGTCTGAGTAAGGTAATGATCTGTAGTGTAGTGCAAATTCAGGGAATAACATATAATTGCATTCGTCTCTCCAGCAATGCCATTTTCAATGCCTAAACTGCAGAACATGTGCAAAGGTAAAAATTTGCACACTTTTGTTTGTCTGTACGGTCATCACTAATTCGTTTATTAGAACTGCGTGTCAGACTAGGATCACTACTTCTAGCCTCCACTGTCAATTTTCTCCTTTTTTTTTAATGCTAGAACTTCAACAAACATGTCCATGCCCCTTTGCACACACATTTACAGAACTTCCTACATGTTTGTACTTTATAAATTCCTTCTGTAGGCTGAACCACGCACCTATTTTCTGTGGAACAGAAGAAAGTGACCCAGGGATTGATGATGTTTCCATCGGAAGATGGAGGCAAGTACATGGCCTCAGAGAAACAGGTCAGCAGCAGCCTCAACAGCTCAGTCCTGCACACACATACACAATCAGCAATCATTAAAAAAAAAAATCCTTCTAATTTATATACTGCATTTTAATGGACACATTTATATACATTTCAGGGCTTAAAAGTATCTTGTCTCAGCAGGACTAGAAAAAGTAAAGCAGACCAGGTATGGCTGCTACTGAATAACCTCTAATTCGTGTGATAAGAATCTCACTGAATGGGCTTTGTGTGCCGGTTACTGATTAAAAGGTCACCAAGGAAACATGAGGGGAAAAAAAAAACCACTCCTGGAAACACAAGTGCATATGATGCGTGCATGCGCACCTGTTAAGATCGTGGATGTAGTTGAGTGGTGGTGACTGCGCAAAGCCCACACCTGCCTCCCAGATGTATTCGCAGCTGTCCAGCGACTGCATGTCTTCCAGCGAATCCTAAACAGAACAGCTGTTGGTTTACCATCGATTCTCACAGATGTTTTCAAGCCATCAGGAGAAAGTCACTTGAAAAGTTCAGTGTTTCTAAAAACCAATAGGAGGTAATCTATTGGCATATTGTAATACTGTGTCCAGGTCTGTAAGAGATGGACCAAATCGTATTTACTCTCATTAAAAAAGAAATAAATAAAAGAAATATGTTGCTGAAAAAGAAAAAAAAAAATCAATCAACTCCAGCTTTTTACCCAAATTAAAGTGTTAAAAAGTCTTGCTTGTAAATGGTTTTGTCGTTGGAGAAAATATCTTGTGGTCAGGTTGGATGGTTTAAACCAGAAACGAAAATAATTGAACAGCCTAAGTTCAAGAACAAACAATAATAATTACTGTGCTAACAGCAACAATTGGGATTAAAAAAAACAACAACAAAACAGCCATGAACAAACACCTCTCGGCTGTGGTTGGGGGTGGGGGAAGGTAGATACAGACAGAAAGACAGAGAGCAAAAATAGGATAGCTGGTAAAGCAGTCAGCTATTGAACCATTCATTCTAGCAAGTTCCAGTAAAGAAGTAGACTATAAACTATAACATTAGTAATAAGCTCATTTAAATTCACAGAACATCTGCATCTACTTATTGAAAATCATACGCTTTATATGCCTAATAGTTGGTGATTATTTCCCTCATAAAATTGAACTTATTTACACAACAGCATGTCTGACTCAGGCACAGGTTAACTTTGAATCATTTATTTTAATCTAATCTGGCCATTTTCAAGATGTAATTCAATATCCAGGAATAATCAGGAACTTAAAACCACAAAGAAAGAAAAAAATCAGCAGCATATTTCACACTTCCATGCAAGAGTAAAAAAAATGCTGAGCGAGCTACTGTAGAAGGTAGAAGAGAGAAAATAATCATAATAATAATAATTAATTATACACATTTGAAATGTTCCTCCTACTTCCTCATACCACAGGACCTGTCAGTCAGTAATCCATGATGTGATTAAAGAAAGGGAAAAAGGGAGGAAAGAAACTTTGTCCGGTTTACATATGAATGAGCTGAACCAGGAACTTCAGGGGATTTGGCGAAGTGTGACAACGGGGAAGGAGTGGCACAGGGTACACACGGTACACCGATTCCGACAGGTTACTCACAGGCCCTCCTTTCTTATGGCTCTGAACTGTGAACTCCGGACAGAAGAGCAGATCGGAGATGGCTAGAAGTAAAGACTCTGCCAGGGGACGCGCTCCGTCGTCGTCGTCGTCCATCTCGTCCATCTGCCAAGACAAAACAGCCGAGTGTCACAAGTGTGCAAAAGGTGGATGAAAAAAAGCTTTGCCTTCACTATAGCAGTTCTGTAGTGATCGTCTCTGTGATGCAAAGCCATCTTAACTAAGGTTTAATCAAATTAATTAGGAAGAATTTTAAATAGGAGTGTGTTATATTTCTTTTTGCCTGAATTACACAGCTGAAAATACCCTTCTGTCCGGAAAACACCTAACACTAAATGCAGAATAGATATTGGAGTGATTGGAGAAAACATCAAAATATCAACCAATCAAAGTCATTTTTTAACTACACTTATTATATAGATCCTCCTTTATACGAGCCATTCAATAAATGAATATAGAAAAAATAACACATCGCACATAGAATATTCATATAATCATTTGAATTACAATGTGCACTGCTCATTGTCATTCTATAAGTAAATTCTATTAGATCTCTAAATTTGCTAACAATTAAACTCAAATACGGCTTTAACAGATGATTATACGTTTCAAAACCGGTCAATGCTTTCCGTTAAAAACCAGACGAGCTTACTACGTGCTACAGAAAGGACAGGTCTGAGTTGGTCTTGTAGCAGCACTCTCACTTTGAGACACCCGATCCCCCTTGTTCTCCTACTCCCAAACAACAAGACTGAATCGGAGCTCTGTGTTTCCAGCAGCGTGGGTGTTTTATCTCTGTCTTTGTAAGTGCTCACTGAAAAGACAAATCCCGAAATGGCGAGACATGTTACTCACGCCGGCCCGGCCAGCCCCGGGGACGGTCGACCAAAAGAAGCCCCTCCAGTCCTGGTCTTCAAAGATGTAGGGCAGGATGCGCGAAAGAATGCGGGTACAGTTCAGCACAACCTGCTTCTCTTGCTCACTTGGGCATCCCGATTCTGCTGCCTGCACCAGCTTCTCCACTGCCTGTTCAAACAAGTATGGATCACACAAACAACAATGTCTATATATCTAGATAGATCGAGAGAGAGAGAGAGAGAGAGAGAGAGAGATAGAGAGAGAGAGAGATAGATAGATAGATACCTGCAATATCTCTATTTGTGCCTTTAAATATTAACTGAAAGCATATATGCCAACCTAATGCAAATTCATCAATAATAACCTATTCACAGAGTTTGACCCAACTGTTTTGGGGAGGAATTTCAGTCGTTTTAGTCACGACAGAGGACCTGTAGAGAAACGCGCACATAGTGAATACCAATGTAATGTGACTCAAGTAATTCAGTATGTACTAAAGATATGTGATATTTGCAAAGTGATGGGCCACTACAAGCCCTATAGAACGGCTTATGTCAGGTAGTGTTAAAAAATCTTCCAAGTGCATTTAAGAATAGCCTTTATTTGTCACATAAACATTACAGCACAATGAAATTCTTTCTTCGCATATCCCAGATTGTGTTTTGAAAGGTGGGGGCAGGTTTAGCCGTGATACGGCACCCCTGGAGAGGGTTAAGGACCTTGCTCAAGGACCCCGAGTAGCAGCTTGGTGACACCGGGGCTCAAACCCCCAATCTTTCGATCATTAGCCCAGCGCCCTAAACCACTGAGCTACACCCCTCCCCTATTGATAGGCATAAACACTTTTCCTAATACATTATTTAGAAAACCTCTCAAGTGTTCACTGTAAGTCCAGTGTTTCCAATACATAGGTAATATTTTTAGATATTATTTTAAAGACTAAACGAATATATTTCCACCCATTGAAAAATAAAACTTTGAATTTGTTCATTTTTATGTGCCTTCTTTAAACACGTATTCGGCTTTGATAGAGGTGTTTGCTGAGACTGGTTCCCCATTGGAGCCCAAAAATTGGACATGCAGTTTACCATCATGGATGGCATATTATTGCAGTTGGAATTACCAATTGGAAAGCCACAGCATTTGGTTTCATCATTTTCCTAATTTCCATTTTCCATCAATTTAACATGGTATAAAATGGTACCAACAGACCTGTCAGCAAAAGGTCTTAAAATAAAGATAACTGATCTAGTAACCGACCACTTTACTTCATTGAGCCGCATAAGAAGGCCCAGTGAAAGGGCTTATTCACATACTCATGAATACCAGTATACTTACAAAGGAAAGCCGATCCTAATCTGTGCCCCTTTACCCCCTTTATATAGTCCCAGTTCTGTCTCTGCACATTTATAAAATCAGCTCCTGTTTAGATGTTTCTTCTTGCTGTTGATAGGCAGTGTTTAAAAGGAAGCAGACGGCTGTAGACAGGAAGGGAAGCACACAGAACTGCCTTCCTGCACCTACATGGCATGAGCACTACATTCCCTCAAAACAGTCTCTGCTGCACATTGATGAAAAAAAGCAGTGCTAACCCAAATACGACTTCATATTAGAACAATGGGATAACTTGCATGAAGTTTATGTGTTGCACTTGAATTTAAGTAAGTAAGTAAATTTATGTTGCCTGAAAATGCAGCTACCTTATAACACAGGGTTGCCAGATTGGATGGCGATTCCTCTCTCACTGCTCGGATCTCTGCAGCTGGTACGAGGGCGAACACATCCTGAACTGAGGTTGCCGTGTCGGCCCAAAACTGGTCCCAGAATGCATCGTCTGTGGCTTCCACTGGCTGAATGCAAAAGACATACGCCATCTCATAGTGTCATGTAACTGTGATTGACTTTATCCAGATTTAGATAGGCTGTAAATAATTAAAACGTCAAAAAAAACTTGATTCCGGCCCCACTGTTAAAGCCAAATAAACTGTCTTGGACTTGATGAGGGAGAAAAGTGGGGTTGACTGAAATGACTTCAAATATCTTATACGATCCAGCTCATTTATCAGCTTTAACAGTAGCAATATGTAATATCACATTACAATCAGTTATCGTTCAGAATATTGACAGCTATTTACGTGTGTCTGTCTTTCCAGGGCAAACTTCCCATAATATTTTGTTGTCTAAGCCCAAGCAACAAACACAACATGCCTGTCATTAAAATTAAATCATTAAATATCTACCTTTGGAAAGTGTCTTTGTTGCTTTTCTTTATTTCAACCAAACAATGTTGGATCACAATACAATCCATTCCATTATAAAATGAAATGGAATTAGATTTTAGTTTTACACAACTACAGCTGAATGTTTCCCCACTGTGAACTATTATTCCACAAGGTGGTATAAATTTGTATAACTTTATCCTTTAATGAAAAAATGAAATAAAACTAATACCAGGGATATTTTTCCCTCTTCACACAAAGCACGTACACAGACCAGCAGCTTGTCTAAATAAAGCCTGGTGAGAGCTGTAGATAAACAAGTCTCGCGTGAACTCAACATCTCACGTGATCACAGTGACTAAAGTAACTGGATATTTATTTCAATTAAATCTGTTTTGATTGACATGGAAGATATCTGCGTTTGACAAAATGGCAATAAAGAAATACAGCCGTTGTAATGATACTAATAATAAGACTCAATCGAGAAGATTAAAATGCGTGAAAGAAATGAACAGGGAATAAAAATAAACGTCATCAACTCGATTGGACTCGATGAGAAATCGGATATGTTTTATATTTTAGCACCCCCCCCCCCCCCTTAGTAAAGGCTTGTCACGAGGAAAAACGTCGACACACCGCAGACCCCTGGCAGGTGCAATGATGATCAACGTTAGACGAAATAATAAAAAAAAACGCATATATTAAATATAAATAAACCCGTAAGAATATGAGTATCGTCTTATCAGGCCTGTATAATTACACACGAGTTACATGCGCATCCGTGATGTTGCGGTGATCCGAGGTCTGATTCACCGCAGCTCAGCTCTCCATCTGGAAATCTTTCCCTGCTCCTACACGCAGTACACATCTCAAACAAACACCACCAACCTGCGTTTTCGTGGTCAGCTGGATGACCGCTTTTCGAAATTTCAGCTTTGAATCCGTATTTCCCATGTTGCGTGATAATTCTGGCTTTATTAGATATAATAAGAAAGCGCTGTAGACAGTCTGATCCTCCTGGCTCCCGCTCCCGCTCCCACCTCCACCTCCACCTCCCTCCCTCCTCCTGCGCCTGTGTCATTCGCGGAGATCAGAAGCGCACACTTCCGGCTTCCAAACGCGCGACGCCGTTGCTAGGCTCCGTCCCAAACGGACCGCTACTACTGCGCAGAAAGTGCACTATACGGACCCCCGTGTACACTATGGGACCACTCGTGTTTGGGATGCAGTCAAAACAGTGCCATGTCATCAGCTGTCATTTCATCATTGCATCCAGATGACAATAAAAACACACACACACATACGTATGTGTGTATATATATATATATATATATATATATATATATATATATATATATATATATATATATATATATATATATAAACATTATGTTTTGAAGATTACATGCAGAAGGTTTGGTGAATGATGATTTCTTTTTGCTTTCTTTTGCCTTAGACCAGGGGTGGCCAACTAGTAGGAGGCTAAGAGGCACTTTTTTTTTTTCTGTGTTACTGCAAAGAGCCACATCATACACATGGGTACACATGAACATCATCCCATTCCCATTGACGCATGTTATGTGAAAGCTCCTAAAGAGCCGCATGAAACTAGTTAAAGAACCGCATGAGGCTCGGGAGCCACGGGTTGGCCAGGCCAGCCTTAGACCATCAGTTGTCTTGTGCAGAGGGAAGGATGGGTACAGAATCAATAGTGCTATTAAAGCTACTGCAACTACTGTACAAATCTATATTATGGCAATCAACACTCAGTTAACCAAAGAAAAGAGACAATCCATCATTACTTTAAGAATTAAGGTCAGTCAGTCAGTCAGAACTTGAAATGTGTCCCCAAATGAAATCTTCAAAACCATCCTATGGTAAAACAGGCTCTCGTGAGTACATCCTAGGGTATTGAGACCAAAAGTCTTCTGCAAAGAATATGTTTATTTAAATGGCCAGAATCCGAAACTTCTGCGAGTTATAAAGGGTTTCTATTGGATTGTTTGTTCTATTGGCTTTATCTATTCATTTACTATCTAAAGAGGTCTCTGGTTACCTCGGTTCATTCAATTCAAAACATTTACAGTAATTTTGCACGTGTTACAGTTTTGCTATGTACATGTGTTGTATTGCATTGTCCATGGGCCATCATATTACTTATATATATATATATATATATATATATATATATATATATATATATATATATATATATATATATATATATATATATAGCAAAACTGTATCGGATCTGCAAGTACATAACAACAAAGCAAGCTAGATTAATTAAACAATTATTTGGTAAACAAAATGGTAATGGTAAAGATTTCCAAGATTTTTTTGTCCAGCATTGGAAGAACATATCTATTCAAAGAACATGCCAAAAATAGAGATAAATATATGAATACATAAACAAATAAAAAGAGATAACAAACAAATGAACATTGTATTGAAACAGTTGTAATAAAAACGGGCCGTTAGTGAAAATAAATAACTCGTTTGTTTCTCTGGCAATTTCTGTATCCGACCTGCAGTGGAAATATTCATCAATAATCGATACAAAAAAATTACTTTCCATTGAAACGTTTGTACGTCACGAACACATTGGGGGGGGGGCGTGTTTTGTAAACGGGCACCGGAAATCTCGTCATGTTGTTGAGTTGACGCATGCGCAATGTTATGTAAATAACTAGTTTGAAGCACCTGATTAGCTCGGGTTTATTTATAATTACCTACTAACTGTTGATTATTTAGAGTACATCTGTTTGGGAACGTGGGGTGATATGGGGATTATTTTGGGGGGAGGCAGATAAGAATTGTCGCGGCTGCGAGAAATTCCAATAAACTTCATGTTCACAACTTCGCTCGGTTAGCTAGCTTTCCGGTGAAGGGCGCTAGCCGGCCAGGCAGCAGAAAGGATGCCGGGTAAACCAGCAGGCTGATTCTGCTGCAGAAGCGTCCGTTGTGGTGGATATTCAGCAGTTCCGTCGTTTTTATTTACTACAGATGAAAGGGTGAAGCTGAATGTGGCGGTGTATAAGGTTTCGTGTATTGCTCGGTCACTTTGTAGCGCTGTTAGCTAGCTGAGCTAACAATCAGCCGGGGTCATTTTCAGTGGTTTGATCACAGGTGCCAACTGTAGCTGATCATCAGCTCGTGGTTATCGGTGCATTACAACCAGATCCAGTACCTAGAAAAGAGGATCCTAAGTAAACCATAAAGGGATTCGCCATGCTATCTGAAAAAAGGTAAGGGATTAATTTCTGAAACGGGGAAAATGTCTGTTAGAAGGAACGCGCTGATCCTAATGTAGAATGCAGTTCAGATCCGTTGAAAAGCAATAGCAATGATTGACAGTATCGGTGGTGATGACATTGATAATAA
The DNA here is from genome assembly GCA_030449085.1 of Kryptopterus vitreolus. Classification (NCBI taxonomy): domain Eukaryota; kingdom Metazoa; phylum Chordata; class Actinopteri; order Siluriformes; family Siluridae; genus Kryptopterus; species Kryptopterus vitreolus. The sequence continues at coordinate 10,832,356 of JACRUU010000004.1, forward strand.
TGATAATAATGCTTGCTCATGCCTTGACTTTTTAGGAAACGGCAGCGCACTCAAGGCGATGAAGATGATGATGCTGCACTTCTGATGCCTCAGGCCAAAAGATCAAGCACAACACTCCAGTGTTCAGACGGAAGCAGAGAAGCCTGGGAATCTGAGGTGAGGCAAAAAGCCAAAAGTTTGCAATGTAATAGCATTGTACAGAAATAGTTTTCGTCGATCCTTAACCTCTTTCCTTTGTATGACCAAAAATGAAAAAGAACAAAAACAAATGTAATGTATTGCAACCAGTGTTATCTATAAGCATACAGAGCACTTCCAAGGTCATTCAATAATACCCGATTTATGTGACAAGGAATTAAACGTGGTTTTGACACACTGTTTTTTTTTTTTGTGACTTTAGAATAAGGTACGTGTTAAACATTTGCATCTTGTAACTTTCAGGAAATTAAAGCGAACACCTATTCTAATCCCATGGAAATATTTGAAAACATCTGGGCTGCTTCAGTGTTCTCCATTTTCCAATTTAACTTTGAGCTGAAATGTGAATTTGAATCGAAAACCCGAAACACGAAATAATTGGTGTATTTGCATGTCGATAAATAGTGCTGCTACTATTAGCCCTTACCTAAAGAGAGCGCAAATTAGTCTGTTCCCCTTTTTCCGCTGTTCTTTCCTGTTGAAAGGAAAGCTGCAAAGGTTAAAATTAAAACACCCTTATCCAGGGCAACGCACAAATAGTGCTTTAGGTCCCCATCTAACAATAAATTCATTCAGGTAGGGTTGACACAAACCTAAGGTACACAGTAAGCATAGACACAGTTGAGAGGCGATGAAAACATCTCTGTTGTATCTGTCAGTGTGAAAGATATGTCTTTTTGCTGGATCCTCAGTCCTCCAGCAGTGACAGCAGTGGGGTCAGTAGTCCAGAGCACGCAGCTGGGACCAGCAGCACCGTCAGCACCGTGAGTCAATATGGAGCCGAGAACCTCAGGTCCTGCAGTCCACACAGTTCTTTAGACCAATCCGAGGCTACAAGCCTGGCCTCGTACGAACACATCAACCGTGTCCTGAAGGAGGCTCACTTTCAGAGCCTACACAACAGAGGTCAGTCTCGAGACAGGTGACTTTCAGAGACTTCCCCATCTCTGACAGTGACCCCTTCACTACCTGGGCGCCTGAATGCATTCCGCAGGAAACGGGGTAGAGATCATCATCAAGTTTCCTCTCACTTTTACTTGCTAGAGCTCTCATTTGTGATTAGTGTGATTGATTTTTTTTCTTTTCTTTCGCTTCTCTCTCTCTCTCTCTCTCTCAATTGAAAGTGTGGCTTGAAACTGAATAAAAAGAATAAACTTATTAAAGCACAAAAGGATTCACATGTAAGCAATAATAGCTTGGTGACGATGCAAACTTTTGTGCCATACACACTGTGTACTTTTCTCTAAACACACCAGTTTACATGCAAATGAGAGCTTCATTGCAGATGTAACTGTGCCTGGTGCATATTATGGTTTTATCTCTGGTTCACTTGTGCACTTGACTGGGGGTGGGGGGTTATATGGGGTAAATGCATTTACAACACGGAAACAATCTAGAAACCTTTTTGTTTATTTATTGAACTCAATCGCCAACTTGGCACTTGATGTATGTTGATGCGGGCTGTATAATTATGGTTGTAATAACACGCCCCGGAACAGCCACTTGCACCTATTTACTTTCCTCAACTCGCTGATATGATGTGATTTACTTTTCCTTTACCCCCCATCTCTTACAAACTCTTTCTAGTGGTCTTATGGGTCCTCCAGGAGGTTAATTGAAATCGAAAGAGTGCGTGTTTATTTTTTACGATATATTTTTATGAAAACATTGGATGGTCTTTTACATTCATGTCACCTACATTTTAAAAAATAAAGATGGCTGTTCCTAAATACGAGTGCAACTTTATTAAAGACGAAAATGGTGAAACTGCTTTAAACATGTTGCCTGTTCTGTTTCTGCTTGGCGTGGTAAGGGGGGAAATCTGTAGCGTCTTTAGTCTCGGTCACTTTGCGTGATGGATAACAAGGAGCCGTGGGAAAAGGTCACTTTAATTACAGCACTACATGTCCTCATCTTGTCACGCAGTGCTCCCATAACAGATTACGCATATTAATGTTTCTCCCCGATAAGCACGGCTCCGTCGCACCGCATGTCCTCATTAAGGGTTCCTTATAAAACAGCCCTCCTTCTAAGGAGGATGAGTGTGATAGACGTGTCGATGTTGACCTGGAATTTCTTTATTTGTGGCACTTTTTTTGTTGTTGTTTTAATTCACCGTTTAAGCAGATCTTTGTAATTCATGCTTTGTGCTATTCAAAAGATCAGAACCCTGAAAAAGTTTACTTTTCTGATTGTTTTGGGAGAGGCATTAGGGTTTGGAAAATATTCTGAGCTTTGATCCCATAGAACACTAAGTCCATTAAGTAGAAATATGGCACACCTGTGACTCTGCTTGACGCGTTCTTAATAAAGTCAGTAGGACATGGGAAGGAGAGCAGCCACAATGAGCGTATTTATGGCTTTTACAACAAATTGGGGTAAATATTTATGCAAGCACAAGGAAAACCTTAAAGTATTATTTTCTGTAAAGATTTCTTTTACTGCTGATGTAAGATGAGAAGGCCTGTGGTGCAGTCAGTGTTCTTATTCATCCCAAAGGTGTTCAGTAGGATTGGAGTCCGAGCTCTACAGCAGGCCCAACAATATTTTCCATTATACCTCTGTAAACCATATTGTCATGGGTTTGGGTCTCCCAGTTCAAATGAAAGGAAGATTTTAATGCTACTGAATCCAAACATATCCGATACAATTGTTTGCCTAAAACTTCATGTGATGTACACATACATAATCAACAGTGTATAAAAGAACATTAAAAACATTTAATAACCGTACAGCAAATTTTAAACAGTTAAGCCATACACAGTCACTAGAGTAAACAATGTGTAAACTCCAGACACGGTGCTCTCACTGCGAAACAGTGATGTGGTGTGTGCATGCTGATTTCTTCTCCTCCCCCCTCCCTTTGGGGTGCACTCCAATATTCATGCTGATGAAACTTGTTGAATGAAGCTTTCTACTTTTGTTCTGAAATTTTTCAGCAGACAACAAACATTGGGTGTTTATTAATAAATAGAAACAAAGTGCCAGTTCTGTTTTTGCAGTTAATTATTAAGGGGTGGCATTTATTTATTTATTGTTAAGTTGATGGTCGAAAGCATGATAAATGGGCAAATGTACTGGTTTGAACAACATTTGTATGCATCTTCATGGCATTAATGACGGTGACCTCATTTCAGCGCTCTGCCCCTCTGCCTTAAATTTTTTTTCAAAATGTAATGTGTTAACTCAAAATTCAATGCATTCAAGCGTCTAGGTGATGTGCTGGACAAACTAGTCTGATCCGTGGAGATGCCCGTTGCAACTTAAACCATCTGCTGCAAAAATCTTGGTGCCAGATACCCCAGCATGCTTTCAGAGGTCTTCAGGAAACCATGCCTCAACAGAACAGGTCTGTTGGCAAAAATGGGATCTGCTTAGTGTAATATTAGACAGGTGGTTTTTATGTAATGGCTGACTGGTTATCTTTCTTACACAACCTTATAGTGTCTATTGTAAACTTGTTTACCTTTGGTTACAGAGCCGATATTTAACATTGTGTATTTGAAGCATTAACAATTTCCAGGAATACAATATTTTATTTCACGTCAGCAAAGTTAAACGTCCTACCACAGTTCAACTTCATTGTGGAATTACAGATGTATTGTAGTGGCTCTGCTGATGTCCTACTGCATTTTTGTAACTAGTTAGTTTGGGTATATATTAAGACCTTGAACGAATATCATAAAACAGCTAAACCACTTACCTTCTTATTGTCCTTATTGGCAAAGGGGAAATTAAATTGTTCAGATCTAAAACGAACATGCATTTAAAGATCCATATTATCTATACTGTCTGATACACTATATAGGCAAATGTTGAGACACTTTTCCAGCTATATGTGATTTAGACCTGAATCAGGAGACTGCGCCTGTTCCAGCGTAGTTTATACACAAATTTGGAGATATAGTTTGCTTGATGTGGCCTGCTATTGTTACACAAATCTCCACAACCACACCCTAAAATCTAGTTTACCATCTTCCCAGAGTAGAGCAGTTATTATAACAGCAATTTGTATCTAAATATGGAATGGGATATTCAAAAACATCTGTGAATTTTATAGGAAACTCCTCTACCTTTCGTTCATATAGATCCTGAACGTATTTATTTGTTTGACCAGTAGATGGCAGCATATGTTTAGTGTTGTCTTTGTTTTGTTTTTTTTGGTGGTATGTGAATGTCAATACATAGCTTTTTAAATAGAAACAACTATCATCCGAGTTGTGATCAGAGATTTATGATCTGATTGTAAGACGACTGTATCTGATTAAAAAATATCTAGTGCAAATACCACAGATCACTCACACACCTGGGTGGCTTTAGCCTTAAGGATGGCTTATCAGTCAAGCCATGTGCTTCGGCAGGAGAGAGTTAAATCAACTGTCCTTGTTCTAGTGTCTACGTATGCACATACGTTGTTTTATTTTTACCATGGAAATCTGGGTTAGCAACAAGGGCTCCTGGTCCCTGTCCTCTCTCTTAAAATGGAGAGTTGCTGCTAGTTGAAGCATTAAGAATGTCCAGTTTAAAATCTCATGGTAGGTGACTGGACTATAAAAATCTCATTTAATCTGGAACAATAATTTGTCTGTTGTCGTCTATGTGCCGGCTGCCTTCGTTATGAAAGCACAAAGCCATATTTTCAGTGAATCCTGGTGCGTGTGTGTCCAAAGAAGGCCATCCTAGTTTAAAGGAAAACCCCACCCTGGAACATGTTAAATATCTGTAGAACTGAGTATTTGTGATGTGTTTAATCAGAAGGGAGCAAATTCGTTGATAATTTGTTGTTTCTGGTTTCATGCTGTAAACATGGCATTGCTTCACAATGGCTATTTACGGTAGCTGTTAGGGCTGACAATCATTTCAGTGTCATTGTGATGGAATATATTGAACAGCAAGTGAACAGTAAGTTATGTTAGATATGTTTATGGATCAGAGTGTCTTTAAGCAGGGGCAAATGGTGATGGCAAGACCACTGGGTCAAAGAATTTACAAAATGGTCGGGGTTTGGGATGTTTTCCATGTGCAGTATTCAATACCTACTAATATTGCTCCAAAAAGAATAGCCCATGAACCAGAGAACGGGTCATGAACAACCCAAGATTCAGTGGTACATGTCTTGGCCCATCTGGCTGGATCTCACTGTAGGACAAGGTGCTTTCAATGAAACTTTCTGTTAACCGGCAGTTATCAATTAATAAACCTGACCTTGACCCTTCTCAGCTGTCCGATCACAGGCCAATATCAGACCTTACATTTACTTGTGAGTAACATTTTTAAACTGCATCAGACAGGTCACGTAGCACAGAGACAGCACTGGTTAAATGACCTGCTCTCTCATAGGGGTTGTGCCTCCTTGTGTTGCTTGACCTCAGTGCAGCATATATATATATATATATATATATATATATATATATATATATATATATATATATATATATATATATATATATATATATATATATATATAAAATGTGTATGTGTGTGTGTGTGTGTGTATATGCTGCCTCTGGGTGAAGTTATACATAAACATTGCTTCCATTGCTATGCTAATGATACACAGTTGTATGTTTCAGCAAAACCAGATGAGAGATCAGCTTAATTTTACAGGACAGATAGTGGATGCTTGATAACTTCCTTCTGCTTGACCGAGATGAGACGGAAATTCTTTTACTAGGAACACATGAAGCTGTAAGTAAACTTTTGAATTACATATCTCATGACGAACTTCCTGTCTCAGTGTGTACAGCAGTCAAAGACCGGGGTGTAATTAATACTTCTGTTTTTTCCTTTGAGGCTCATGTGAATATTATTTAAAAAAATATATTATTGCTATTCTATTCTATTCATTATTACCAGGATCGCCTTCTTTCATCTTAGAAATATTGATAAGATTAGAAATATGATGTCATTTTAGGATGCAGAAAAATCTCAATTAGAATACTGTCTGGTTGTTTTAGTAAACGTATAAATACGTGTCAGTTAGTCTAGAATGCAGCAGCAAGGGTCCTTACTGGATGTAGGAAAAAAATCGGACATTTTAATCAGTGCATGAAGTTAAAAAGTTATTCATCAGACCAGACAGTCTTCTTCTGTTACTTCAATTCACTAAGCCACCGTGCCTCTCCCTACCTAAACATTGTAGACTAAATACATTCCTTCATGGCAACACTATTCCCTAATAGCTCCACCCTCTTTCAGCAGGTTGGTTTAATGTTATGGCTGGTGGTGTAAGTAATAAAGTTCAAGTTTCGTCTTTATCTCACAGAAACCAGAGAGCAACACCTCCCTTTGTCACACACATTTTATAGTGGAAATACGGGAGACTTCAAAAACTGGAAGCCATGCTGCAATGAGATGGGAAATAAGCATTCCTTCAGTTCATTCCTTCATGCAACACTATTCCCTAATAGCTCCACCCTCTTTCAGCAGGTTGGTTTATGTTATGGCTGGTGGTGTATGAAGTTTCGTCTTTATCTCACAGAAACCAGAGAGCAACACCTCCCTTTGAACACATTTTATAGTGGAAATACGGGAGACTTCAAAAACTGGAAGCCATGATTGGTTATCATGGAGCTTTGTGATTGGTGGAGAATGTGGAGAACGTACGGATGAGGAGGTGAAAGAAAGAAATGAATGAATAAAGGAAAGTGGTGCATTGGTATCTTTAGGCAGATTAAAGCAAGGGCCCAGGATAACTACATTGTGAGTGAAAAATTATTTGTGTAAATTAACAAATGAAATTTTATTACAAAATAAAAGCTTGGATGCCATTAAAGACATGCTAGTTCTAAAGACTATATAAGTGATACAGTGTGGGCCCCCACCCCCACCCCCATGGTCCTACATCCATCATCAGGACAAATGTGTTTTTTTTTAGCTGTCTGTGTAATCAACAAGCCTGGGAATAGTAGTGATGTGGAAGCATTTCTTTAGTCAAGCCAGCTTTGTGAGTATCCTAGCGTACTGTAAACCTCTGTTGTGTCTACACCAGAGTAGACAGGGGTGTTTAGGCAGCTGCTGGCTGGCATGATCCTGCTGTGAAGCTGCCATGGACAGTGTGTGTGCGTCGTCCATCTACAGGCAGCACCAACATCTGTTCTAGTCCCAGTGCTGGAAAAAAAAACTTTGTCAGGTTGTTTCCCCAATACTATATCTAAAGACTGTTGTTAGTGTTATTGTACTACAGCCATAGAGAGCTGAACAGTCGTGGTACAATAAGTGAGAGCACTAGAAATGATGTGTTAATATATTCAGCACAATATGAAACGACTCCTAGGAGCGTCCTCTATGTTATACTAAATAAAGGTTGTTTTCTGATCAAGTTCAACATATGTATTATAATCATACTAAATATATTTTAGCACAATTGTCACTTTTTTTTTGTATCGACTCATAAACTATAAAGACTATAAATCATGACAGTATCGCAGTTTTAAAAGGGTGAAAGTCAAACAGTAGGACGTGTTCTGAAGGGATGTTCATATAACTGTTTTGTAAATAGGAGTCCTGGGGCGCGCGCCAGACAGCCTCCGTGCTTACAGCAGCACTTCTCAGATGATACAAATCTACAATTCCCAGGTGAGATTTATAGACAGGCAACTGCAACATCTACTTTAGTATTACTATACAGAAAACACACACACACACACACAACTAACTTACATTTCAGCGTGTATGTTCCAGATTGTCTAAAATATTAATTCAGTTTCAATTCACTCCAACAAGGTCAGACTCTATTTCCGTTTACTTCTGGGTGATCTCTCGGACCATCTGTAATAGATCATCTCCCAGAACCAGTAGCTCCTCAGCCTGTCCTGTGTTCTCCATCCAGTAGGACACTCCATAAACCAGCTCAAACAGGAGCTAACCAGGCTTCAGTCGAGTTTCTCCGGAGGGCTTCATTCATAAACTACTGATTCTGATAAACTACTGACACGGCGCTTTTGTCATTTAGATATTGCTGTAAACACTAATAATAATAGTAATAATATAATTTATTAATAGGCGCCTTTCTCAAAGCTCAAGGACTCCGCACAATAACAAAGGCAGTGGGTTAAAAAAAACAAAAAAAAAACAGTGTCGCATCTTCCATCTCCACTAACGCATTCTAAAAGCAGTATTGTTTTAAGATCAGTCCATGTACAAACATAGCATTTGTTTAAATTTGTAAAATAAAAGTAGGTTTGAATAGCTTTTTATGCGCTTTAAATATTCAAAACAACAAGACAAAGAAAGAAAGACAGCGTGCTGTATAGATTTGATCTTTTCTACCTTTTTGTTCGTTCTGAAATGTCAAGCTTGCCGAGAAGAGAAACGATGTTATTACAACTTGCTAATGACCACTTATAAGACATCAACATTTGACTGAAGGTCCTCTGACGAGGGAAAACCAAAGTTCCAATTGTCTCCACAAACTCGAATTTAGCAATTGATTATAAATCGACATGGCTGCTCGCCTAATAAACAATAATCAACAAAGCATGTAATCATTTTAAATGCGTTACGCTGTATTTGATTTAGATCAGTCAACATCTTAAATCTGTAACTACATGCTGACAAAATACCGTTAATATAAATCACTCTTCATTCACGTCATGATTATGGCAGTATTTGTATTTTATTTCTCCGTTCTGTAGCTTGAATGCGGTAGAAACTCTCCCATACCCCATACATAAAACTACCACAGCTGCCATGGTGTGTACATTTCTTTTAATATGCAAACACTGTATCTAAGTAGCTAAATTTCCATTTCCATTCACGGCATTTGGCTGACGCCCTTATCCAGAGCTGCTTACAACTGAGCAATTGAGGGTAAGGGGCTTTGCTCAAGGGCCCACTAGTGGTGGTGGTGGGGTTTGAACCTGTCATCTTCCGGTCCACAGTTTATGTATTTACATTAAAGTTTTGAGGAACATCGTGCATTTCTGGCATTTATATATTGGTATTAAAAGTTTTCAAAAATGAACAAACTTGAAAAGACACTTGCGGATTAATTATATATCAAAACAGAATAGGTATATATTTGGGAAGTCCAATGAATTTGTTGATATTATTACCCAAGTTGCTCTGGCTAATGAAATGAATCACGTAAGTAGACCTTTATTTGGCGTGTTGGGGAACATGTGTGTAGTCCGTGTGTCTACATGCTCCCCAAGGCTTCATAAACGTTTTTGTCTCTAATGCAGCCTACTACATTTGTCGACTGCATGGTGTCTTGCATAGCTTACACACTTATGAGTTATGTTGGTTGCTCATGCAGTTGAGTCCCTCTGGGGGAAAATACAAATACATTAAAGGCACGGCTGATGTGAGATTTGACATTCATTGGCTTAGACAGCACCCTCAGGATTCTAAAAGGTTCTTTTGAGCATACTGTCTTTATGGTATCGTGACCCCCAACCTCTTTGCTTTGAACCTTGTGCAAATAACTTGTGCAGCCTGTGCAGTTGAAAGATGGGTCAATCTGCCAGAAAATCTGCCTCAGATTATAAGGAAAGCACTTAAGCGGGGATAGAAAGAAGGATTGTTATAACCCCACCACCACCACCAACCACCAAAAAACCCCTTTAACGCGATGTCTTCGGAAAAGCATTCTATGCTGTGTATGGATTTAATTTATTGAGCACAGAAAGAAAACATCATGACATGCTAGTGTTTTATATCCTAGTAGACCCATTATCCAATGGGACCTGGAGATTAGCGTAGACAGGGGTTATCAAACTTTTTGCCACCAGAGACCTTTGAAAATAAATATTATATACAATTCACAGCAAGCGTTCATTTCAGGATTATTTATTGAAATTCTACATTTATTGTTAAAAATGTACAAAGTAATAAGAAGACAAATAATACGCTAATTATTTACCGAAGACGCCATGGATATTCGAATGACTACTAGGTGCATATTATTGACATTATTTATAGACTTTGAGCAAAGAGATGCGATTCAGGTGACCAGTAAAGCAGATTTAAAAACAGGGCATTCAAAATTTTCATAAAAAGGGTAAAAACAATTTATTACCTGGATGTCTTTATAGAGTTTTGCACATTTCAATATTCTTCAACATAACTTCTTTTCTACTAATGAACTCACAATAATACACATTACCCAAATCTGCAAGGATCTTTGCCCCATGACAATCACATTTCATCCATTGTAATCTATGATATATTTTCTTGTGAAAAAAAAACAATCCACCTGACCCCCCAAATCAAATGTCAAACTACATTGCTAATTGCTAAGCTAATTGTTTTGCTGATATGCTTCAGTTGTTGTTATGTTCTTTTTTTAAAAATACTTTGATGTCATTTTTTAGGGGCACGGTGGTTTAGTGGTTAGCACGTTCGCCTCACACCGCCAGGGTCCGAGTTCTATTCCCGTCTCGGCCATGTGTGTGTGGAGTTTGCACGTTCTTCCCGTGTCTCAGCGGGTTTTTCTCCGGGTTCTCCAGTTTGCCCCCCGGTCCAAAAACATGCACGGTAGGTTGATTGGCACCTTGTAAAATTGTCCCTAGTGTGTGAATGTGTGTGTGAATGTGAGTGTGTGTGCCCTGGGATCGGTTGGCATTCCATCCAGGGTGTATCCTGCCTTAATGCTCATAGACGCCTGAGATAGGCACAGCATCCCCGTGACCCGAGGGAAGATAGGATATAGTGGTAGAAGATGAGTGAATTATGTCATTTTTGCTCTCTGCTGATTAGAAATCAGGCTCATGCTACCGAGGGGAAATAATGCAGGTACAAACAGCCCGCTGATGTAGATGAGCACTGTATGCGCATTGGATTTCGGATTTGATGGCTCAAATCCCAGTCGTACCAAGCTGTCACTCCCGTGCCCTTTAGCAAAGCCTTTAACTCCATAGATACTCAGTATGATAAAGGTGTAAGCGTCTGGATAAGCGCTTCTGCCAAATGATGGGAATGTACATTTCCTAGCCATATATTATTGTCAACTTATGCAAACAGCTAGAAAACATTCCATGTGTGTAAGATATGTGGCAAAAGTGATTATCTCTAGTCTTCACAAAGATCTTTGCATATACTCTTGATGTGAGCTTATGAAAGAGAGTTGCCGGTGCCCAGAAAACGGACAGGCAATCAATTCATCGTGTATTCCCATGGACGTGTTCCTAGAATAGGCTTTCGAACCTTTGTGAGTCTGGACATGTTAATGTGGAAATGGAAAACGAATGGCTGAATGGATGAGAAACAATCCTCATCTTTGACCTTTATAACAGCTTTCAACCTTTTGCATTATCTAACATCTCTGCTGTGTCTCTGAAAGGCTGCTTATGCAATTTTCTGGACATACTGGGTAGAAACCGATATGTCATTCATTGCAATTCCACATCACATTCATTTATTAGGGCCATGAAGGATAGAATATACAGATGATTTGGAGAATTCCTTCAACAACAACAACAAAAAAAGCCTATAGACATGAGATTGCTTTAAGGCATAAGTCAAGGGGCCATGCACATGACTGTAACAGGAGTAGAATCTGTTATCTACAGCAAGTTAATCTATATGATGGAACTTGTGTCTGGTATAAGTATAGAAAAATATATACTTATATCACATACATGTTCCATCATACAGATTAAATTGCTGTAGATAAAAGATCTTACTCATATTCCAATCCAATCCAATTTGTGTGCACACAAAAACATCATACAACAGAGATTGGTGACTCAGAATGGCATTTAAAAAAAATATTCTCTCTCTCTCTCTCTCAATATATATATATATATATATATATATATATATATATATATATATATATATATATATATATATATATATATATATATATATATATACAGTCATGTGAAAAAATTAGGACACCCTTTGAAAGCATTTGGTTTTTAATAAATGGTTATTTCATCTCAGTTTCAACAATACAGAGAGATTAAAGTAATCAAACTAAACAATGAAAACTGAAGAAAAGTCTTTTCAAGATCTTCTGTAAATGTCATTCTACAAAAATGCCTATTCTAACTGAGGAAAAAGATAGGACACCCTCACATGTATTCCCTCTTAAATTGGCTCAGATCTCACACAGGTATATCACACCAGGTACACATAACTAGTAGATCGTTACTCTGCATGTTGAATGAGGCTTGCCCTATTTAAACCTCAGACATTTAGTTTGGTGTGCTCCTGACTGTTGAAGTGAGAGTGAGCACCATGGTGAGAGCAAAAGAGCTGTCAGAGGACTTCAGAAAAAAGATTGTAGCAGCCTATGAGTCTGGGAAGGGATTTAAAAAGATCTCAAAAGATTTTGAAATCAGCCATTCCACTGTCCGGAAGATAGTCTACAAGTGGAGGGCTTTCAAAACAACTGCCAACATGCCCAGGACTGGTCGCCCCAGCAAGTTCACCCCAAGAGCAGACCGCAAGAGGTCTCCAAAAACCCTAAAGAGTCTCCAAAAAACCCTAAAGTGTCATCTCGAGAACTACAGCAGGCTCTGGCTACTGTTGATGTAGAAGTACATGCATGCCTCTACAATCAGAAAGAGACTGTACAACTTTAACTTGCATGGGAGGTGTGCAAGGAGGAAACCTTTTCTTTCCAAGAGAAACATCAAGGCCAGACTGACATTTACCAGAGATAAAGTTGACAAAGACCAGGACTTCTGGAATAATGTTCTTTGGACAGATGAGTCCAAAATTGAATTATTTGGACACAACAGCAGAGGACATGTTTGGCGTAAACCAAACACAGCATTCCAAGAAAAGAACCTCATACCAACTGTGAAGCATGGAGGTGGAAGTGTCATGGTTTGGGGCTGCTTTGCTGCAACAGGACCTGGTCAGCTCACCATCATAGAATCCACCATGAATTCTACTACTGTGTATCAGAAGGTGCTTGAAGAACATGTGAGACCATCAGTTAGAAAATTAAAGCTGAAGCGGAACTGGACCATGCAACATGACAATGACCCAAAACATACTAGTAAATCAACCAAAGATTGGCTGAAAAAGAAGAAATGGAGAGTCCTGGAATGGCCAAGTCAAAGTCCAGATTTGAATCCCATTGAGATGCTGTGGGGTGACTTGAAAAGGGCTGTACGTGCAAGAAACCCCTCAAACATCTCACAGCTGAAAAAGTTCTGCATTGAGGAGTGGGGTAAAATTTCCTCAGACCGATGTCGGAGACTGGTAGATGGCTACAAGAACCGTCTCACTGCAGTTATTTCAGCCAAAGGAGGTAACACTAGCTATTAGCTATTAGGGGCAAGGGTGTCCTATCTTTTTCCTCAGTTAGAATAGGCATTTTTGTAAAATGACATTTACAGAAGATCTTGAAAAGACTTTTCTTCTTCTTCAGTTTTCTTTGTTTAGTTAGATTATTTTAATCTCTCTGTATTGTTGAAACGGAGATTAAATAACCATTTATTAAAAATGTTACAAAAAAACCACATGCTTTCATATATATACAGACGTGGACAAAATTGTTGGTACCCTTTGGTCAATGAAAGAAAAAGTCACAATGGTCACAGAAATAACTTTAATCTGACAAAAGTAATAATAAATAAAAATTCTATAAATGTTAACCAATGAAAGTCAGACATTGTTTTTCAACCATGCTTCAACAGAATTATGTAAAAAAATAAACTCATGAAACAGGCATGGATGGACAAAAATGATGGTACCCCTAGAAAACACAGAAAATAATGTGACCAAAGGGACATGTTAATTGAAGGTGTGTCCACTAATTAGCATCACAGGTGTCTACAACCTTGTAATCAGCCATTGGGCCTATATATATGGCTCCAGGTAATCACTGTGTTGTTTGGTGATATGGTGTGTACCACACTCGACATGGACCAGAGGAAGCAAAGGAAAGAGCTGTCTCAAGAGATCAGAAAGAAAATTATAGACAAGCATGTTAAAGGTAAAGGCTATAAGACCATCTCCAAGCAACTAGATGTTCCTGTGAGTACAGTTGCACATATTATTCAGAAGTTTAAGATCCATGGGACTGTAGCCAACCTCCCTGGACGTGGCCGCAGGAGGAAAATTGATGACAAATCTAAGAGACGGATAATCCGAATGGTAACAAAAGAGCCTAGAAAGACTTCTAAAGAGATTCAAGGTGAACTTCATGCTCAAGGAACATCAGTGTCAGATCGCACCATCCGTCGTTGTTTGAGCCAAAGTGGACTACATGGGAGACGACCAAGGAGGACACCATTGTTGAAAACGAATCATAAAAAAAAAAGCAAGACTGGAATATGCCAAACTACATGTTGACAAGCCACAAAGCTTCTGGGAGAATGTCCTGTGGACAGATGAGACAAAAATCGAAGTTTTTGCCAAGGCACATCAGCTGTATGTTCACAGACGAAAAAATGAAGCATATCAAGAAAAGAACACTGTCCCTACTGTGAAACATGGAGGAGGCTCTGTTATGTTCTGGGGCTGCTTTGCTGCGTCTGGCACAGGGTGTCTTGAATCTGTGCAGGGTACAATGAAATCTCAAGACTATCAAGGAATTCTAGAGAGAAATGTACTAGCCAGTGTCAGAAAGCTTGGTCTCAGTCGCAGGTCATGGGTCTTGCAACAGGACAATGACCCAAAACACACAGCTAAAAACACCCAAGAATGGCTAAGAGGAAAAAATTGGACTATTCTAAAGTGGCCGTCTATGAGCCCTGACCTCAATCCTATTGAGCATCTTTGGAAGGAGCTGAAACATGCAGTCTGGAAAAGGCACCCTTCAAACCGGACACAACTGGAGCAGTTTGCTCATGAGGAGTGGGCCAAAATACCTGCTGAGAGGTGCAGATGTCTCATTGACAGTTACAGGAAGCGTTTGATTGCAGTGATTGCCTCAAAAGGTTGCGCAACAAAATATTAAGTTAGGGGTACCATCATTTTTGTCCATGCCTGTTTCATGAGTTTATTTTTTTACATAATTCTGTTGAAGCATGGTTGAAAAACAATGTCTGACTTTCATTGGTTAACATTTATAGAATTTTTATTTATTATTACTTTTGTCAGATTAAAGTTATTTCTGTGACCATTGTGACTTTTTCTTTCATTGACCAAAGGGTACCAACAATTTTGTCCACGTCTGTGTATATATATATATATATATATATATATATATATATATATATATATATATATATATATATATATACTACAGTACTGTGTGTAAATAATTATTGTTTTTTTTTTGTCAATTTACAAAAATGCAAAGAGAGCGAAAAATCTAAATCCAATCAGTATTTTGTGTTAGTACCTTTTGAAGAACTAAAGTGGAAGTGATGGCACGACCCTCACAGAGCCCCGATCTCAACATTACTGAGTGTGTGTGGGATTACATGAAGAGATGTAACAGAAGGATGTGAGTACGATCTGTGGTTATTTCTTCAAGATGGAACAACCTACCAGCCGAGTTCCTTCAAATACTGTGTGCAAATTTACCTAGAAGAATTGCTATTGTTTTAAAGGAAAAGGGTGATAAATATTGATTTGATTTAGATTTATATTTAGGTTTGATTTAGATTTCTCTTTTGTTCATTGATGAAAGTAAACGATTAACACTTCCATTTTTGAAAGCATTCTTTGTTTATAGCATTTTTTCACACCTGCCTAAAACTTTTGCACAGTACTGTGTGTGTGTGTATAATATAATATCGGAGTATATAGTAGTATATATATATATTATTGGAGGATCATGGTGACTTAGTGGTTAGCACGTTCGCCTCACACCTCCAGGGTCCGGGTTAAATTCCCGTCTCGGCCATGTGTATGTGGAGTTTGCATGTTCTCCCCCTGTCTCAGAGTTTTTCTCCGGTTTCCCCCCGGTCCAAAAACATGCACGGTAGGTTGATTGGCACCTTGGAAAATTGTCCCTAGTGTGTGATTGTGAGTGTGTGTGCCATATGATGGGTTGGCATTCCATCCAGGGTGTATTCTGTCTTAATGCCCATAGACGAAGATGAAGATGGTAGAAGATGACTGAATATATATATATATTGTTTTTGTTTTGTTTTATTAATTAATTAATTGAATTTTTTCCCCTAATTTCTTTGTGACATTCACTTAAATCAAATATTAAAAAACATACATTTGTCACCAATTTCTCCTTTCGGCACACAAAGCACTGTTTATGCATTCTTAGGATTTCCTTCCTCATGTTTCAATTCTAGGTTTCACTTCTCTCTCTGTTCTGTCATTAATATCTTCCTCACCTGCTTTCAGTTTAGCACATTTTTTTTCCCTCTTTTGTCTTTGTCACACTGCCAAGTAACATCATTGTCAGTGTGTACTGTCGACTGCCTTGTTCCTAGTTATTTGTACTTCCTGGACTTGACCTGTGACCATTTGATTTACAACTATGGATTATGCTAAGATTATGCTCTTTGCCATTTTCTGACATCTACCATGATACCTTGATTTGTGCAACTAAAGAGCAAAAGGTCTATGTTTTGCCCCATGATTAAGAAATAATAATAATAATTAAAAAAACAATAATGTGCATTTTTGCTTGGTTTCTTGAGCATTGGATAAACATGCTAGGAGAGGGAAGTCGAGTACATGCCACATCTTCACATTTGCTGCAGGACGCAGCACAAAGGAAAAACAGATATTATAACCGTAGACAGGTTTGTTTTTAAACCAGTGCATCATATCTGATGAAAAGATGTATTGATTTTGTCAGGCTGATTAGTGAAATTACATGCTGAGGCCCTTGTCCATGTTGCCAGCACCATAATTGTAGCCAGTACCCAATTGTCCATTTATCTTTGTATGTGTGTTCTGTGTGTGCCTGGTCTCTGTGCATTGTTAAAACCTTTTTGAGGGGAAACAGGACCAGCTGTTGATCTGGTTCTGATCTGCCACACTGGCAGTCTCAATATATCGGAGAACCTCCTTCACTCTTTCTCACATCAACAAACTAGTAGCAGCTAAGGTGCAATTTGTTGCGTTTAGACCATAACTGTCAAGAAGAGATATACTCACCCCATGCACACTTAAATGGCTGCCCATAATCTCTTCCACTCCACTCCTCATATTATACTAATTGAACCTGCGAGCTGCCGATGCGACTGATAGCTGAGCTCATTTCTAAATTAATAAAACATAGGCCTTAAAATGCGAGCCGTCATCATGTCTTAATGCCATGTGGACTTTTATAGCAGAGAGCAGTAGAGTGGTTTTGGTCTCAACAAGACGGTGAATAAGAGAATGCATTTGATGGTAGGAGCTGACTTCTTTTACGCCCCTTTCCGTCTTTAAAAGAGAGAAAGACTCAAATTGGTGCAGCAGGTTTTTCCTTTAAGGGAATAAACCTGTTTTATGTCTTTAGTGAACATTTTCCAAAGAGTCTGCATGTTGGTCATTCGCGTGTCATTAAATGTAGCCATTAACATTGTGTGTGTGTGTGTGTGTGTGTGTGTGCGCACGCGCTATTTACCAGTTTCAGCATTTGAGCGAGTTTGTCTTTGTGCAGGAGGCCATGAGTAGGGAGGAGCACCATAATAAAAGCAAGCATTTAAATTAATGAAAACATCTTTTAATGGAAGCAAAAGCAAGCGGTGGGAAGCCTTTTTTAAATAGAGCTATCATGCCTGTTAATAATTACATATATAAGTTTTTTTCCAATAAGGAGCCTTTGCTCCTTTCTCTTTCCATCACTAGAACAGTAGTGCTTGCGACAGAGCGACGCAGATCCTCCAACACTGAAGACCCTTTTTTTGTTTACAGGCATAGAAGAGGAGAAACAATAGCTCCCAGCTTTGAAGCAAAGGGAGGGGCGTCTCATTGCCTTGATTGCACATGGTAAAATATGGGCACCGTATCGCTCTGTAAGTGGCACAAGGTCTTATACAATTCTTTAACTATTCAGTGTCCCACTTGTCTTGTGCTCCTTCTGCTGTTAAAAGAAAAAGTCAGAGAACGGCTTCTATACACTGCATTCTATATAGGTACTAAACGGTCCCTGTTTTAGAAACTCCAGAAAATATACAAGGCAGTATAACATGGCGTTCAGGATTCAGGCCTTTAGCTTAGAAAAAGAGACAAAGGATGCAGATTCCTGATTTTTTTTTCTATTTATGTTCGTATAACTTGTATAATATTATTCTACTACAATAATATAATAATAATAATAATATTCTACTTCTGCTCTTACTCTTATGGCTAATATTCACTTCCAATAGTATGGTATCTATCTATCTATCTTTATGTATAGTATAGTATATCTATCTATCTATCTATCTATCTATCTGGAGAATACTACAGATTGAAATTAGATACTGTAGGATTAGTAAATCATAGTGCTAAATTACTTATTCCTTTGCTACCAAAATACCTACCTAATAGGTGGGAATACAGAGAATATGCCAGTCACAAGGCTGTGAATGGGATGAGGATTAACAGTAATTCCAGGCACTCCTGTTTACAGTGTTTTGTTGATTTTTCATCTGTGTATCTTGTACATACTGTAGCAGTGCATAAGTTATATAGCTAGCCTCTGCCATTTGTGAGCCTCTCTTCGTATTTTACTGTTTCTAAACAAATGTTTCCAAAAGCCGGCCTCTGAGGGATATCTATATTCAACATTTTCTCTCTCTCTCTCGCTCTCTCTGTCTCTCTCTCTGAGAGCACTGAATAAGATTTTACTGAAAGTTTGGAGAGCGTAAACTCTGTCTCCAACAGTCGATGCTCTTGTGGATCAACGAATTGTTCGACAATGCAAGTAGGTTGTCTTCAACCGTTGTTGATGCGCTTACATTTTTGGATCAACCTTTTTAAATAAATGTCATTTCAAAAGGAAATAAGTTTACAGTACTTCTTTGGTAGCTGACATTGCATTTATACTTTGGTTATAGCATCGCTGTGCAACGCTGACACTTGAGTTATGTTGGAAATGGGGCGGCTTTGTGCACTTACAACCTTGATCTTTCAGTAAAACTCTCTTCCTCTCTTACGGCAGCGTGTTAAACCATGCGACCCAGACAGCAGTAAATGGAGAATTTACAACCGCCATATATTAAGGCGGAAGGCCTGCTAAACCCAGCGAAGTCCTTCTAAGCTGTGTTAGTTTCGCTCTGTTGGTTTTCTCCGAGTCTTCCAGAGTGACTACAGTTCACCTCTCTTCATTTCCTTTGCCATTTAAAGATGCAGCGCTGCCTTCGGTTGCTTTCGATCAATGCACGGCTTTTCAGGCAGTGCACAAACAGTGAGTGTGAGCCGAACAGCCGTTAATTACACTCCGGGCCTGGATTTTAGACCAGGAACATATTCTGAAATCAAGTAGCAGCAGGGTTAAATTCAGAGTTATGGTTTCTGTTCTCCATGCAAGTTTAATCAAGATTGCTGGTTTGGAAGAAAAGTGCCACTGGTAAGAGTATACATGGTGATGGAATGGTGTAGATGGATGGATGAATGGATATCTGGTTAAATATTTTATTGATTCCCAATGGAAGAAAGAGGAAAGACACTCATGGATGGGATTGTGGCGATGACATTGTATATTAAATACTCAGCAACCTTGAAGTAAGAGTTAAAATGTTCAATGTGCGATAACACTAAACTCTACAGTTATATGACTCGGCGAGTGGTTGCCTGAGTTGAAGTGGGAGCGCTTTCAAGTATCTACTTTATCCTAAGAGCTTCTCAGCGCTCTAACGTCAGTGTGAGATATGTTGTGCTCTCGTCTTCTTCTTTGCATGATAAAATAAAGTGCAGCACATGGTTATATTAAGTTAACTTAATTTGATATATCATAATTGAATGTGGATGTGCATCGTTGTGTTCGAAATACCACAATAATAATAGAATGCCAAAGTCCTTATACAAATCAATGCTTAATGATTTTAAGCAACAGCAAATGTCTAGTATAAATTACGCTATCTGGTTTTATGTCTACTATACTTAAAGTGATACTAACTAGAAATAATGTATTATTCTAAACAAGGGTGATGAGAACAGATTTGTTTTTTTTTTAGTTTTTAATGTTTAACACAAATGGCATTCAAAATAGCAGAGCACATAAACATTGCAGCACAGTGAAGTTGTTTCTTGGTAGCTTGTTTTTTGGAAGCTGATGGTTTAAGGGCCTTGCTCAAGGACCCAAGAGTGGAGGTTTGGCAAAGTCCCGGCCTTCCATGGTAACAGTATCAGTAACCCCGGTTACCCCTTGATGCTAATCCGGAAAACAGCTGCTGTGTTTCTTTTCCTGAGAAAAAAAAGAAAAAAAATCTATTTACAGTATCTGGCTAGCTTGGAAAAGTTATCTACACTCTTACAAAGGGGAATCTCAAAATCCAAAAGCATTTAGCATGTAGCATTTGCTTTAACATTTAGGATGAGAAAAAAAAATGCTGAAAAAAAAATATACACACAGGCATACACACACACACACACACACACACACACACACACACACACACACACACACACACACACACACACACACACACACACACACATATCCCAGCCCAACAGATGGCTGTAGGCACATCTGGCACAGCTGGAGCCAGTTGAACATCTGTGCAGTCCCAGGTGTGGCAGGATGCAGAAACCACCACTGCGGTATTGACCTCTGTCGTAATTCCCCCATGTTTCTTTGATTCTGCCCATAATCACAAGGCGTGAACCCACACGTGCACACAGCCGTCCCATCACAACAATCCTGCTGGCTTGGCTCGTATCGCTCACGGCCAAATAGACCGACAGATAATTGTCTTAATTGTTTTAACTTATTGCCGCCAAAAACACACACAATAGTCGTAGAACATTTGGATCTTAAGAGATTGACAGGCACAATATTTCCCTAGGCAGAAGTAAAGATGACTGATAGCCTTCATCCTTTCAATGTCAAGGAATTCGCTCACATTGAAATTCCCATCATGTTACCAGGACATGCATGGAAATTCAATTGAAACCATTTGCCTTTATCCTGGCCACTGAACATGAAGCATTTCTTAGTCCGTCTCCTGGAAGTCTTTAATCTTAACAGCAACCTTTACGCCACCATTTTAACTCCTTTCAAATTCCTGAAATGTTATGCGCCGGCCAAAAGTACACAATGTAAACGGTACGGTTTACTAGATCTTAGGCAGTGTAATGAAATATCTATTGTAAGGTAGATCAGTGAACAGGACTGTTTAAAAAAAACAACAACAACCCATCCAGCAGAAAATGTAACCAATGGCTGCTCCTGCTGCTGTTATTGTTTACACCATCAATCATATTCAGTAAGCATTCCTGGTCAGCATTTTTTAGTGGATCCAGTGTGTATACCGATAACACACAGTGAATGGGACACCAGTCTATCACCGTATACATACATTCAGAATAATATGGACAATCCATCTTCGGAGTAAACTTGAGGAAAAGCAACCTGAGCTCAGAATAGAACCTGGGGCTCGGGAACTGTGAGATAGCGACACTATCAATTGCGCCACCATGCTGTCCGTTGTTTACAATCGCCTGCGATATTTTCTGACAAACTTCGTTGGTGCTATTTCACAAAATAATTTATCATAGTGACCCAGAGCAGGACAGAGCAGTCACTAAAGATGACATTCAATGTTCAATGAACATTGCTTTACTCTCACGGTCTTTGTTTGTCATATCTTGATTGCCAGTCCCCACCTGCATGGATATATATGTATACAAATGTATGTTGTGCATGTGTTTGTTTATAGGGGATTTTATGTGCAAAAGTAAGTAGCTGATGGTGCCTCCTTTTGCAGCCATTACTTCAACCAAATATCTTCTGTAACCAGTGACCAGTCTCTTGCATGTGTCTATGGGGGTTTAAGGTTGGAAGAGCCTCTGGCATGTAGCCGCCACTTCAGGTCTAGCCACAACATTTCAATTGGATTGATATCTGGACTCTGACTAGGCCAATCAAGAGTATGAAACTTGTCTTTTTTAAGCTATTCCTTGGTGGATTTGCTTAATTAACTTTTATTTTATAAAAAAAAAAGCAGGTGATGATAAAATAAGGTAAAATGACATCTATCTATCTATCCATCTATCTATGTATGTGTATTATATATATATATATATATATATATATATATATATATATATATATATATATGAGAGAGAGAGAGAGAGAGAGAGAGAGAGAGAGAGAGAGAAAACTATTTCTTACTTTATTAAAAAAAATCTCTTTTCTTGAGTTGACCTATAAAACATGTGATTTCCCTTGTGACCTGTTATAGTCTTATGTGGTTGTTTTGTTATTCTCGACAGCAGAAAAAGAGGCATCTTTTGACAGAGCGCACCATTTCACTCGTCTGACAGTTAGTGCATTTGGTTTTAATTGAGCCCCATTTTCAGCCCCATGCAAATGAAAAGCACATGCAAAAACTCACCACCTGGTTGTGATCAGCTACTGAGTTTATAAAGCCACACATTCGTGCTCAGTGCCAAAGAGTGAGCAAAAGATCCTCAGTCATTTTGACAAGCTGAACCCCATTTTATTTATTTATTTATTTATTTATTTATTTATTTATTTTTTAAAAGGGGAATCATTCAAACAAATTCCACTAATGTGCTGTTTGGATCCTTTAGATTATTTGAAGAACATCCCAAGTTTAAACGCATGGACTCCGTTAAGAGAGCTTGTCTTCCTTCTCCACTAGAGGGAGTCCTGCACTTTGTCCTCTTCAATCATGTCTCATTTTCGACTGCTAATTCAGTTTAAGACACTTCTGACATGAGTTATGTATCTCTTAATCGAATTGAATCTGCTCCTAATTGAAGCAAATGCATCTTCCTTGGATTGAAACACTCAGGAATGATGTGCAAAAGTAATTCAGAAATATTTATGTTGAGTGTTCAATTGTTTAGCTTAATCTATAAGTTTATAGATGCACATTTGCTGCACCAAAGTGCTGCATGCAAAAGGCAGGATGATTTGCTGATAGCTAATACTATATCAAATACAAAAAGCTCATTGGAGGATCCAGCATTTTTCTTTCTCTCTTTTTTTTCCCCTTACATTTTTTTCCTTTGCACCATCACGAGGCCATATGAGCTGAGTGGGTTCATATCTCCCTGACCTTCAGGGGGTCAGGCTTCTCCAACCACACCAACATGCACACTGCATCTGGTTTGACCATCCACACACCCTGATAGGCCCCCCTGCCTAAACCCCATCAATCCTTGTGTCGTCCTTACTACGGTCTCCCTCATTCCCAAAGTGAGTCTTGACACGGAGAAGCGAAGATGATGAATGGATTTTTCCGCACAGGAAATGACAGCTGAAGAGACACCCTACCCTCACTCATCTCCAAGCTCATTTTTCACTCCCCTTCCTCCTGCCATGACTACTGAGCCTTACCTTGGCCTAACAGCTCGCTCTTGCCAGATCTCCAACAAGACATCGGGTCTTTCTGCTAATCTTCCCTGTTTATTCTCCTGACGTGCGCATGGTGTATTCTGAGGATGGGCTGCATTCCGACAGTCATATTCCGGGAACCGGGAGGAGCCTTCGATTAATGCAAATAATAGTGAAATGAACCTATACACAACCCCCTAATTTGGCTGTATCTATATTTGAATTCGGACTGGCTAAACTAGAGACATCACTGCTTAGATCCTCGACATAACTATAGTAATTGAGGTCCACGTTGCTTTTCAGCCTCACAAAGACTCTTGTGATTACTGCTGCGTCCCTGAAACAATATAATGCTCCACATCTCTACAATTTCCATTCTTCTGGTTTGGTAAAACAATAATGCTTCCGCTGAGAGGCACGGCGAGAGAGAGAGAGAGAGAGAAAGAGAGAGAGAAAGCATTTACAATATGTTACATAAAATAAAAACCAGAGTACTGATGTATTCTCCGCATGCTGCACATTGCATGTTTGTAATTGGTCTAAGGCGTTTGTAGGAGATCCTAATAAACATGAATCCATGAAATAACAGTTCAGTATTTGTGGAAGGGAAGTGCTGAACACAAAGTGGACATTAATTCACGAATAATAATTCGTACTGTAGTTAGTAGTAAACCGAATACTCTGTTGTTAGTAGTGCTTTATTCAGTGTTCTCTACATTTACAGCAATAGTAGCGAAGTTCCTTCAGTATAATTTTCATTACTACATTCTAATAATAATAATAATAGTAGTAATATATTGAATGAAAAAAAAAACATTGGTAGTTGGCACATGAATGTGTACAGGAATCCTGTTTACCATAACTAATAATCGGTCTCTTCTAAAAGATGCTGTTACCACCATGATTATTTTAACGCCGCATCCTGAAGTGTTTTGATTTAACACAAAACATTCTTAATCCTCACATGTCACATATGATATACATATAAATTGTAACGCTCTCTATATAATGGTTGCCTCACACCTGCGGTTGGATGTTCACATCCCGCCTCCTCGGTGTGGGCGTGGAGTTTGCATGTTCTCCATGTGCTTTAGAGCTCCAGGTAATAGGGGTAATATTGTGTATTGTCCAGGTAATATTGTGATTCCCCCCCCCCCCCCCCCCCCCCCCCCCCCCCCCCCAAAAAGCATATCCTATGTCTTCCCATACACATGTGATCACATAATATTTGCTTAATTATTTGTTTCTATTAGTATGTGGAGGGTCTAACACATTAATCAGCACATTAATTATAAAAAAAAAACACTGCTTTTAATTACAGCCATAACCTCTGTCTATACCACTGCTATAAGAAAAGCATCACCTTCAGAAGACAAATAATTCTTTAATCATTTAATTGTTTAATGAATTACTTGACATTGTTATGTATGAACTATGGATTGAAGCTGTTTCTTTTTTAGAAACAAAAAATACACATTTAATTCCAAGGAAGGTCAGTATTATATGTTGATATTGGCTGTGAAAAAACAACAACAACAACAGGATTTCTATGCAGGAGTGAAACACTGCATCTTTCACACATTCTCATTTTGAGAATCCAGTAGTTCTTGTTCTGTTGGGACTCAAAGCATTGCATTGTTGTGTGTCTGTTTTACCTCAAACACTGTATTGTACCCGAGTTGCTGTGGATTGTTGTGGTTTGCCGGGCAGATCTGGATGGAGATATATCTATACTGCTTAATTTACACAGGCTCGTGGGGCATACACATACACACACGCAAATCATATAACCCGGTGAAAAACACACTAAAGCACATGGACACGATGTAAACGCCACACTCACATGAAGGAGGTGAGATTTGAACATGCGAGGACCTGCAACCATTAAATAGATAGCATTAATATTGATATCTATATCATATGTGTTAAAAATATCTGATAAGTATCTAGTATTTGATACCGATAAGTAAATAGTATTTTATGGAATGATTTTGCAAACACAATGTTTAGTGATCGTTTGCGTGTTGAAGACCCTCCATCTTCTGCTGTCTACAGCTGTGTGAGGGACTGGATAGCCAAGACAAGCTAGCAGTCTCCGTGGCAACACACAGAGCGTCTAGTCAGACAGATGGGAAGGAAGTTGTTCAGCGAATGTGACGAAAATCTCAGGTTCATCCTCTTTCCTTTTCCGTATGTGTTTGTGATTTAAAAAAAAAACCTCGCAACCTTGTTACCTCATTATCAGAGAGAGAGAGAGAGAGAGAGAGAGATGAATTGAACTTCCTCCATAGTTGGGTGCCACACAATAGTGTGAACACAACAGATTTATCAGTTGAGATTTAGTTATCGGTATGAGCAGAGGTGTAACGAATGACAAATACTTCGTCACCTTACTTAAATAGAAATTTGGTGTATCTATACTTTACTGGAGTAATTGTTTTTCAGCCGACTTTTTACATCTACTTACATTTTCCTGTAATGATCTGTACTTTTTTACTCCTTACATTTTAAAAATAGCCTCGTTACTCCCTTTTCGTTTCCGCTTGTTTTCATTTCGTCAAAAAAAAAAAGAAAGAAAACCCTATCAAGATAAAAGGCTCCATCCGGATAGAGTGAATGTGATTGTGGTTGGATGAGAAGTATAAACATGTACCATTCCGACAACATATTGGTTCGTACGTAATCCATCGCACCTGCGCCAGACACAAATCACATCACACTCCAGCAAGGACATAACCAGTGTCGTTCCTCAAAAAAAAGGGATTATTTCTACACTATTGGCTCATTTACCAAATGGGAGCTTTCTCTTCGTCCTCCGCGAGTTCGGTAGAGAGATATATTGAATAAATAATATATTGAATATATATTGAATAAATTATCAACTGTGATAAGCTTTTGTCCTTAATGCCATTTTTGTCTTACATTACTTTTATTTTTATACTTAAAGTCGTTTTGAATTCAGTACATTTACACTTTTACTCGAGTAAAAAGCTTGAGTTTATACTTTAAAACCCTAGTATCTATACGTCTTCCTGAGTAATGAATGACACCAGTGGGTATGAGCTTATTTTTGCTTATAATAAGCATTTTCTTGTGCTTATTTTTTTATTAATATAACATGTCAGTTCTAATTTTAGAAACAAAAGCTGGAGAAAAATCTCGATCCAGACATAAATGAACATTTATTTTAGTGTGTTCTACTAAAAAATCGCAAATAACTTCGTTTGCACCCTCATATAATATGTATTCTGTATCGTTTGTTAACAAAAGAGTCAAACCACCATTTATTGAAGGGGAACAATATAACATTGCACAAGCCTTTTATATTAGACAGAAGTAGCTGATACTCATATTGAATACAATTCATTTTATTCAGTTAGTTTGCATGAATTCCCTTTGAGATGAAGATTTGAATATGACATTCCCTCGTAGCTTCCCTCTTTGACGAAACATTTTCTATTAGCAACTCTTTGCCATTGTTTTTGCAAAATTATTGGTCATTTGACTGAGATTCACAGATCAATGTCACATGGTTATTTTTCTTCTTCTTTGTATACACCCTTGAGCAAAGCCTGATATTTCCGTTGAACAGCTACACAATCTGTAATTAATTAACTGAAATACATTGCAGAGCACAATCCAAGGAAGGGAAAAAAAACAACAACAACAACCACCACCAAAAAACAAAACCCGGATTGTTAATCAGCTAACCAAAGGGATTGGCTTTTCAGGAAGCGCATGTAGAATTAGAGGTGTGATAAGCGATGATGGCTTTAACATGCAAGGAATGTATGTGCCTTGTGTACTTATGTGTACTTACGTTACTATGGTGTGCTGTACAGGGCAATATTCCTACACTGCATCTGACATTCGATTATAAACTCAAATAAAACACATGTTAATTTGCGTATTGTGTACAATTTGATAATTATTCAGATTGTCTATACGCGATATAGAAACGGTATTCGCAATGGGATTATCGACCGATTTCACTACTTTCTTTTCACCAACAGATATGTAGCAGAATGTCAGCAGGCTTGAATATTTCATGTGAATATCCGACTCACACATCACAGCCATCAGTGGGACTAAAAATGTTTGGTTCCGCTTCCTGTAAAATGATATGGACAAAAATAATCAGTTTATGCTGATGTCCAAGTCGAAAACACAATCAATACACAATAGCTTGTGCCCTATGAGGTAAAATGGAGAAAAGTGACAATTTGTATTTCAGATCACATTTTGATCTAAGATCTTTCTTTGTGCTGTTAATTATTACTTTTATCCTTATTTTGGCAAATTTAGTTTGGCCAATTTCAAGGCACCATAGCTGTAATCAATAGCTCTTTTTAGCTCAATGTTTGTTTGATTAATAATTTTAGTGGTTATGATCCATTTTCCACACACACACACACACCCTTGGATCTATTATCTAGTCCTTCAACTAATTTTCTCATCTGACTGTCTTTTTTTTATTGTGCCAATAAAGTGCATTCTTGTCTGTCTGTGCCTCCAGGGGTGAGTGGGGGACATTAGGGGACATAAAAAAAAACCCTCCTTTGTTTGAGAGGCTGAGTCTTGTAAGAGAACACACAAACACCTCCTTTCTACAGGGAGCTAATAGCACAGATCATGTTTCACTGCAAATTGCTTTGCATCGATTTGCCTGTGTGAAATAAGCATCCGACTGATTTTCCGATGATGATGATGACGATGATGATGATGATACAACTGTAAGTGTATTTTGGAATCAAGATATCAGGACACAGGCACACGGGCATGCTGCAGTGTAATGCACTTCAGAATTGTTAATGATTTTAATTAGGAAGATACGGCAGGAGAGCGCATCACTGCCATGCTGACACTCCAGGGTCCTAAGAGCCAATTAAAATGTAGCACTGATCAAACAGCCTGGCCTGTTTCTGCAGGGAGGTGCTGTCCCCGTGAACAAACGTCGGAGTCGCCACTTCTCTCACAGAACAGCATGAGTTAAAAAGGCTTGAGAGGCCACCCAGCCGCTAGTCCATTTAGGATACGGTCCGGACACAAGGCCGAGGTGGAAAAGGAACGCTGAGCCATGTGGCGAAGGTCAGGAGAATGCGCTGACGTATTAAGCTTACATTTTTGCAATACTTAAATCACACACACACACACACACATATATGGGAAACTTGATGGTGGAATAAAGATATACTTGAGATGAGACTAAACAATGACACTATTGTTCAAATAACAGCTCTTTGGAACCACTTAAATTGAAATTTTATTGGCTGCATTTTCGTGTGTACGATCTTTACAATGCCTGAGCCGCGCTACACAATAATCCCGGCGAATTTCCCACCTTGACATTTGCAGAAACATTCCAAGATTTTACGTTGGATTGAAACCAACCTTTTCCTGGTTTATTCACTAGTGTGGCGTGTGTAAAATGGAAACGATAAAAACATATTCAACACTCATGACTCATATGCTGGCGTAGGTTGAGGACGCAGACTGTCTCATGTAAAAACGTGTCAAGTCTTGACATCATACGTGCGAGACCAAGCCAGGCTGAGCTGTTTGTCTGCCGTGTTTATTTGACCTCACGACACATTTGCTCGTGAGAAACTCGCAAGACCCCAGTATCAGCTCTTACTGTCACATATGCTCTCCAGATAGACAAGCTCATTTTCCCATATATCTGATTATGTGTATGTGTGTGTGTGTGTGTCCTGCGATAGGTTGGCATTCCATCCAGGGTGTATCCTGCCTTAATGCCCATAGACGCCTGAGATAGGTACAGGATCCCCGTGACCCGAGGGAAGATCGGATATAGCAGTAGACAATGAATGAATGACTATCTATATATATATATATATATATATATATATCTATATATATATATATATATATATATACAGACAGACAGACAATATTGTGTAGTATTATTATTGATTATAGCGTTGTGACATAGCAAATACATATTAAAATATAATTGATTTTAATAATTTAATACCCAAGGCACTGTCTTCACTGCAACAGAATACTGTTGCTTTATTTCCAGACTGTAATGACACACAGGATGTTCGTTGTTCAGTTTCTTTGTTGTGTAAGTAGAAGTCATTGAGCAACAACTGTTATTACATGAAATAAAGAATTTCCATACCGTCCGGTGCAATACACAAAAAACTTATATGTTCAAGTACAATGTTCATGCGAAGAACTTAATCTAAAACCCATTACTCACTAATACAGTATTATTCCGCTTGACACGGTACAGTTTCATTTCTGAATTTTCGAACATTACACATTCTCAGGCTATGCATATATTAGCTTTAATTATTAGACTATGATAAGAAAGTCTACTTTGTGTAAATCTTTCTGAATTCTAGCACTGACGATCCTCAGTACAATGAAAAGGTTTTTTTTTTTTTTTTTTTTTTTTAAATTGCCTTATTATTTTCCTTAAACAGTATTGTTTATTGATTTATGTATTTTCATTTAGCTGTAAATGGCTTGCAAATGGTTTCCCAAAGCTTTGTTAAACTGTTGTTTATTTGTCAAGTGTTTTACAAAAGAACTCTTCTACCTCACCCACGGCTTTTCCATTATTTAACCTGGAAGTCGAAAATTCTAATTCAAATATGGACATTATGCATTTTAGAAACACTGAAACTTCTCAGTCTGGTTAATGTTGACAGACTGTATTGCTCAATGGATTAAAACCCCTAAGTATAAACTAACTGAAGTATTGCAATATACATCCATGACGTAATAGGAAATATTTGTTAATATTTTAATTTAAAAATAGGACATCTTACCCGACCTTTCTTTAAATTTCCGCCTTCTATTCAGACCCTTTACACTTTTTCATCAATGTAAACCACTGAGTGGGTGATACTGCTTCATTTATTTTTGATTCGATCCCAAGGATTTTCTTAGACACTGATACCAATATGCACGTTTATATGAAATGTGTTTTAGTGACTGTATAGCTCTGAAAGCCATCATTATTCAAATTAAATACTCTGCAATGGACTGGCCTTCTCCTTTGTTAAAAAAAAAACAAAAACATTTCATTCAATCTAATATATAATACTACAACATTCCTCCCCTTGTCCAGTAACAGATGCTGTGATTTCAAGGTAAAAGTGTTGGAATGTTGGGTTTATATGATGAACTAAGGACATTACATACTATAAGAACAAATGTTCATGTTCGGTAATTATTAAACTTTTAATTAACTTTTTTTTTTTAAAAAGAGAGAAAAAAATTAATCATTCTGATATAGCCCTGTGAAAATATCAATGCAATATATCAAGTATCAATATATATATATATATATATATATATATATATATATATATATATATATATATATATATATTGGTGATTGGCTGGATACACAGTAATTATCCACATAAAGCAATATATGCAGTGTTATGTTATACAAATTAACAATTTAGGTATATGTAACTTGTATAATAAGTAATAAGCTATAAGCTTTTTTTTTTACTGACAAAAATGTGAAAAAACTGTTTGACCAGATGTAGCCGAAACTAACGCTTTGACCCGAGTGACCGCATTGGGATGGTGTAACTCAGTGGTTAAAGCACTTGGTTACTGATCGGTGGTTTGAGCCCCGGTATCACCAAGCTGCCTCTCTTGGGTCCTTGAGAAAGGCCCTTAACCCTCTGTGCTCCAGGGGCACTGTATCATGGCTGACTCTGTGCTCTGACCCCAGCTTCCAAACAATTTCGCTGTAATGTATATGTGACAATTAAAGGCTATTATTCTTTGCTGTCTGTGGCAATATTGCATTCATGTTTATTTCCTGACAGTGCATGTGTGTTCCTCCCCAAACATATGAAGAGATGTGTATTTCTCAAATAGTGTCAAAAAGTAATAAGTTTGATGAAATAAAATACACTCAATACTTCAATATGGCATTCTTCGCTAAGGAATAAGCAGAACACAAGGATTAGACACTTTGCAGATGTGATTAAATATGTAAATCAGTCCACAGAAGAATGCAAATACCTTGGTTTTTCACTGGAAAGGTTATTTTGCTATTTGCATGCGTTGGTCCCCAAACTACACGTCACTGTGTGGCTCCATATGCATTGTATGGCTTCAGATTTTTTAAAATTGAGCTTTAGGATTTAAACTGTGATTTATTTATCATGTCATGTAATCGTGTCATGTCATGTAATCATGTCATGTAATTGTTATGTTCCCAAAACAAGTAGACACTTGTACACAATTGTTTAAAAAAATTCAATGAATTAACCTTTTCCTTTTTTTTTTTATCTATTTTTGCCTGTGTTTAAACCTACAATATGAAAAAATAAAATCCTTTTTACAATATTCAGCTAATGTCACAATTAGAATGAATGAAATATATTTTATATCTATATCTATTTCTATATCTATCTATCTATCTATCTATCTATCTATCTATCTATCTATATATATATATATATATATATATATCATATGTAAGTTAAGATATAAAAAAATATATATATATATATATATATATATATATATATATATATATATATGTGTGTGTGTGTGTGTGTGTGTGTGTGTGTGTGTGTGAAAGATATTTAGAAAATCTTATACTTCCTTCACCTGTACTATTTCGTTCACAGAGAAATAGCACAGGTGAAAAGTAATAGTGAAGCATTAGTAATGAAACATTAAAGTTTACATAAAATGTAATGACTTTTTAAGTCTTTAAAAGCAGTGGATTAGATGATCCCGGCCAGAATGTTATTATAGTGATTGAAAAACTAAGCACTCGATTTATTGTACTGAATGCAGATTTATTTGGATCCAAGTCTTTGTCTTTTTGATTTATACATGATGTGAATTTAGACTTATGGGAATTTGCATGCATGCATCGTATCGGTTTGAAACGTTCAATAATGATTTTGTATAAACAATTAGATACGCTTTGCTGTTTTTAATATATAAGTAGCCTGCCATGGCATCGTTTCTCCACAGACCCAGCGGTTTGTTACTGGATACTTTAAATTAGTTTTTAATTTCACTGTTTAAATGTATTATTTGAGAATTATAATGAAATTGTACTAGTTGGGTGCTTAATAGGGCCGTTCCTCATTTGCTGAGAGGATTTGCTGAATTATAACCTTAAGAGTGAGGTAATGAAATTGATTTAAGATAAGATGCTTTTATCAATTTTGCTTGAACTGAGATTAGTGAGAATAATTTTTACTTTTTACTGATGAATCCTTAATTAAATTGGAGACGTGACTCAAGCATTTGTGTTTTATTTGCATATGCTAAATGTCTATCGATCTATCTATCTATCTATCTATCTATCTATCTAGGAACATTTTTATTTTGTGTACATTAAATATTCGATGTCAATAACATTAAAAAAAACAATAGACAAAGAAAGAACAGTAGCATTCTTCTCATTTTGAGAGGAAAAAATAAACATATGGGTTTGCGTATTCTGGTGCCGTGTCCTGTAGGAAAACCTCAGGCATTCTCTAGGCTTTCCACATCTTCCTCTGCATTTATTTCTCCTTCAATCTACCTGTCAATGCTGAGTCTTTGGAACGTTTTCAGGGATTCGGAATTCTCCTCCGTGATGAATGAAGGTTATTGATGAAGAGCTCCAGATGTTTTTACCTGCGACAGACACAATATTGTGTTGGCCATGAATGCAGCCTGCACATTGACCTTGCTGGACTATCATCACAAAATTAAGTAAATAAACAAAAAAAAAAAAACATGGCCCATTAAATGACTTATTAACAAAGCAACAATTGTATAGTTAAAACCTATTGAAAATATTCTAGCCGATCACTTCTGTATCATATTAAGAGCATCTGGACAATAGATTTCATATCGCAAATCCATTTCCACAAAAGGAAATAAGACATTTACTGCGCATTTATCCAAAATCTGACTCACTTTAACCCCTAACACACTCATTGCTGTATTCCAGCCACACACACACACACACACACACACACAGGGAATACACAAAGCAGCACAGAGTGTCAGTGTTCCGAGAGCATCGTAGCACTGACACAATGAATCGCGCCTTCGTTTTCTTTTACACCATCTATCCGAGTATTGTTTGCTCTCCCAGATCCCCCTATATTTCTGTCGCTCTGCTCTCTCTTTCAGTCCCTGGCTGATGAAGGAGGCTAATGAGCATGAGGCTCTGCTGGTTCCTCCGCGTATTGTTCTCTTTCCTCCGGACTGCCTTTGGCTTCGTGTCACATCCTGTGGGTGCTTGACACACACACGCACACACACACACCTGCTTATATCATTTGTAGCTGACATTCTACTAGTGGCAGAAAAAAGAAATACTATAAGACAGCATTGATTTTTTTTTAATCTTCGCCACTGATTTAAGTTTTCATGTTAACTTTGTTAGTTTAACTATTATAAAAAGCTTAAAAGCTGGTCAATTATAACTACGTATATTGTCTATTATTGCCTATGTTACATTATCTGCTCTCTGATTATCCGTAGTGCACATAGTACATTGCGAGATATGGTACACTGCTTTATTAATGCGGTCTCTCCGTTCGTGTAGTGCCAAATGTAGCATTGTAGACAGTTTTGGTTCATTTAGAACAGGGATCACCAACCTTTTTGTAACTGAGAGCTACTACATGGACACCGAGTCATATAAAGGGCTACCAAATAACAAATTTACCTTGGTTATAATTATTATTATATATTATTATTAATGATACTCATTTATCTATGTAAATACACTGACAGTAAATTAACAACGAAATACATTTTACATTATAGTCTCACTGATGAGTTGTGCATTTTATAGAAGCCTAAGCTACTCATGTGCTCCTTGGGGGCTCTGGTGCCCACGGGCACCACGTTGGTGACCCCTGATTTAGAACATGAAACCCTTGTGGTTATAAGGCTGTAAATGTCAAATATTGAACCTAAACATGTTGTCTATTAAATTTTTTAAGTCAACCTTGAAAATTTATATCACTTTTAAAATGTGTCACTTTCGTTGTAGCGCGCAAATAATTTATTGCACCATCTCAGTGTTGCCAAATAGTCACTTGGAAGGTACTCTAGGACTTGATCAAGGCACACTTTATTTTATTATTTAAAAAAATCAACATAATTCACTCATAATTAAATGTATTTTTTTAATTAAGGTTTGTTTGTTTGTTTGTCTTTGGAAATTTTATCATGGCCCAGGTTGTGATGGAGAAACACATTTTGAATTCTTTCACACGGCATTGTTCTGCCATAATCTGTCATAGACTTTAATTCCAACAAATATGTCTTTGTTTAAATTTCTGATCTAGTTACAGGTAGTTATCGCTGCCTAGCTGTAAACGCCTTCGTATGTCCATTTGTTTTCTGTATAAGGTGGATTGACAAGGATCACGTGTAACATTCCTGCAAGATTTCTTCAGATGGATTTCTGCCTACATAACTAAAAATATCCCACTGTGCTTCCTGATGCACGAGGAGTCCTGGATTCTGCCCATACACTACCAAGTATGCTATTATAGCCTTGGGGGTTAAGTTGTGTTCAGCATCAAGGATATCAATTACATGTCAAATATATGTAAAATGCATAATTATATAACAACCACGTTTAAAATAGAGCCTGAAGAGTAATCATGTGGCATTTAAAACATTTTCCATTTTCTGTGCTGTAATAGCGGTAAAGTGTAGGAATATCCCACAGGTTCACGACACTATACATATACACTACTACAGTATTTACTACAGTATTCAGCTGCTGGAAAGCCTCGCCATACCCATTTGCCATAACAACCAGAAAACTCATGCAATGGCAATTATCTAAAGCGATATAGAGTGACCTTGAAGAGTATACCTTCTTAAAGCAGTCATTCACAAGCCATTATTATAGAAAGAATATGAGGTTATGTGTGTGTATATACATATTATGGGTGTATTGAGTTCTTTATCACCTTCTTTAATTAAACTGATTGACTCCTTGACCCAAACCTCAAAAACTTAAAACACGTCTGGCTACACATAATGCTAAATTGGACCTAACAAGCTGATGGGAATTTGAGGTATAATAAGCTCTTTTGCTCTGATATATATCCAAGATAATAATCAGCTTAATATTTGATGATATCCGTTGGATAAGCCTGTGTTGGTGGTGTGCGTGGGATTCATTTTACAATTAAATTGTTCCTTGGTGCAACAGGACTCGGCGAACATCATTTATTGATCAGTATGTAGATACCAGTATATATTATAGATCAGTATACTAATGAATCATTGGTTTCAATATATCTGGAATATAACGATAAAAATACGTAAACGTGCGGTGCTTCTGGAGTTATACAAATATGGACTTTCACAAAAAAATGCCTCAGACTAAAAAAAATAAACCTGTCATGATAGAGAAGGGAAAATTGTATTTCACTGATCATTTGGAGCTTAAAAAGAAGCGGCATCTGATGTTTATTTGATGCACTGCACAATAGAAACACAAAGTTGCTTTAATGCTCCTTTGCATTTTGTAATTAGCCATATAGACTGTTTAACTGACATTTAAGAACAAGACTAAAACTTCTAGAGTTCAAGTCTTAAAACTTCAGCTAACCTCGTGTCTTTCAGCGTTTCTAGTTACGGCAGCTCAAAATGGCTGCCAATCTAAACCTGTCAAGGCACGAACATTTTAAATTATTCATACAGAATATATGGATTTTCCCCCAAAAGGAGAATATGAATCAGGTGAGAGAGTGATGCTTGGGTTGTTTTTCTATGCCGCTTTTCTTCTATTTTTGTTATGAAAATTTATGAGTATACAATGTATACATGGGTATAAGTGAAAGTCCAAAATGCCAAGTCAACGGGTTTTTTTTTTTTTTTCTCCACTGTCAATATTTTACCCATGTGAAAATACTAATGTGCAAAATGCTTATGTAAGGCCTATTGATTTAACCATGTATCAGCTATTTATACACACAATCGCACAAGAGGACTTAAATGGTTTATTCCATCATTCTGTATCCCATATCCAAACATTGTGTTCATTTTGTTGCCCGTGCTAGCTAAATGCGTCAATTTAGAATCCAGTGTACCTGCTGTGAACGGTGTTAAAGGCTCACACTTGCACTATATGTACATCTTATTCAGAACATCCAAACGCTACCATTCCTGATCATTGTGGTGGAACTCAGCTGTTGTTCTTAAATCTGCATACAGTGAACTTTTAGGTTATGACACAAATATGAACATTACATTTTTCTTTCAAAGGTATGCAAAATTATCAGCATTAGGTATATACAAAATAAAGTGATATGGGTGAGATTTCAATACTAGTGAGATGTAAAATTACTCTTTATTTTAGAAAGGATGTAATCTTGAGACAACAGGTCATTTTATTAAAAAGGTGATAAAAAGAAATGATACACTTATCAGGGTGACAACCGCAAATAGATTTTTACCAATTATCCTTGGTTCATTATTATAAAAAAAGTGTATGAATAATATATATATATATATATATATATATATATATATATATATATATATATATATATATATATATATATATATATATATATATATTCATGTGCAAAACCAGATCATGGGAGATTGAGTTCTATCAGCTGATAAGGAATTGTTGCCTTGAGAACTGAAATTGTATAGTATCCTCTTGTGCATGCCTGAGACTGAAACACTCAGGGATATAAGCTATATAATATAGTCTATAAAGTTGCAATATAAACAACACTACATTGTAAGCAGGTGAATATTATTATTATTAATAATAATAATAATAATAATAATAATAATAATAATAATAATTTAATAATAAAATTTATAATATATTATATATATCTACGATGAGAGAAAAAAGAAATGATGAGAGAAAAGAAGGAAAAAAAAATCCAATTCCGGTGGTTGGTAGTGGATGACAGCGTAAGCATGCATGTCAATCAGGCATGCTTCATTGGCCAAGGACAAATCCTCATTGTAGGACCTGGTGTGTTTCTAAAGAAACATCCATCTCTTTGCAGCATTAATCACTATAGTAGGAAGAGCATTGAGTTATACAATTACAATGATGGAAAAAGCAAGGCCTGTGTATGCTTTCTATAAGAAAGTACTTCTTCTGAAATATCATATCAACATATTACTGAAATAAGACATGTCCTGGTAGTTGCAGTATTTTTGGGGTACAATGTGACACTGCAATACTGGTGTTTAACTTTCACTTGGAGACCCATGTTTCAGTACATACATACTCTCCTGATGAATGCATCACAATACTGCAATAATAATATATTATATGCATAGTTTGTTTCAACACAGCAGACACAAACATTAAGCCTGATTCTATTTTATGGCTGTCACTCTGGACTTCAATTGTGTTCACGTTTCCATAATCATGGACTTTTCAATCCTGTCGCTATTAAACAAATCACATAACGTCGAGGACTAAGTAAGGTTCAGAATTGTACAATAAACTACAGTAAGTATACAGTTTGTGTGTTTTCCGCACAGACCTTCCTCTAGTTGATCCAATTCTTCCACATTCCCACTTTTTTCCCTTTAAGCATAAATGCTCACGTTAATCCGCCTAGTGAATCGGAGTTGTCGCCCCACTGTCCTGGTTCTCTCCAGAGTCGGTGACATGCTATTATATTAACGAGAATTTCTACCATGTGCGTTTTTTTTTTCTTTTCTTTCCTTTTTTCTTTCTTTTTTTTTACAATATAAATAGCAGTATTTCTCCCGCTTGCCGAGGCGCCTTCACTTCACGCCTGACACAAATGACTCCTGGGCCATAAGGGTCCGCCTTTTGGGGCGTCTTGAAACGGTATCCCTCTTATCTTTCATCATGTAACCCCGGGACGCCTTGAAACCGCAGAGCCAGTTATTGCTTTTTTTTTCAGACAGCCCAATGCGGACTGGACATCAGCCAATCACAGCCTTGTTTA
This sequence comes from Kryptopterus vitreolus, assembly GCA_030449085.1. Taxonomy (NCBI): domain Eukaryota; kingdom Metazoa; phylum Chordata; class Actinopteri; order Siluriformes; family Siluridae; genus Kryptopterus; species Kryptopterus vitreolus. The sequence goes on from JACRUU010000004.1 coordinate 10,870,816, forward strand.
CACTCTGTGAGTGACAATACCTTGGCGCCGTGCCAGCCAATCAAATCCGGCCCTGAAGAGTGCACGCTTTCAAAAAACCTCATCTATCTATCTATCTATCTATCTATCTATCTATCTATCTATCTATCTATCTATCTATCTATATATCTATCTATATCTATCTATCTATCTATCTATCTGTCTGTCTGCATGCCTGCCTATCTATCTTTCTGGAATGTATATACTTTTTTTTTTAAATTTATTTTACATTTATTAATACTAGCATATTTTGATTAAACATTTTGTTTTCAATTATTATTGTTGTTACCATAATAATAATAATACTAGTTATTTTTATATTATTATATTTTATAATAATTATTTTATAATTATTAAATAAATACATAAACAAACAAACTATGTTTATTACATTTATATGTTTGCCATGTTTATTACATTTATATATCACATTTTGTAGATCATATAATATATATATATATATATATATATATATATATATATATATATATATATATATATATATATATATATATATATATATATATATATGATCTACAAAATATATATGATCTACAAAATGTGATTTTAATGAATACTTGTAGTTTCATGATCATGGAACACTACAAATAGATGACAACAATAAATAAAAAATTGTATGTTTTATGTCTGCTCTGAGTTTACTGTACTGTATATAAATTAATGTTTGGTGAGGAAAAAAAGACTTCACTATTATAGTGTTTAAAACATAACCCACTGCTCTGTGTTCCTCTTGAATTTAGCGCTGTGTCCGTGTGCTTTCTGCATCCTGCTGTTCCATTGGCGAGAGGTGCAGACCAATCAGCGTCTCGAGTGTGTCTCGGAAAGCCGCACGAGCTCATTGACACACACGGTTTGGACCAATGGGAGAGTGTGTTTACTCTCCGTGGGTTGCGAGGCACGAGCTGCGCTGGGAAAGAGGATCGCCGTTCGGAGACTCGGGTCTGAACTCAGCGGCCTGCACCGGCGCTTTGGCAGATCGAGACGCTAGAACACACACACACACACACACACACACACACACACACACACACGCGCACACACACATACACGCGCTCGGGCGGAATACGAGGATTACCTTTGAAATGCGATTTTTGAAATATGATCAGCAACTTTCTTGAACTAGGTTTTTTTCTCTCTACTTCGAAATAATTGTATTTATTGTCATGCAAGGATTTAACATACCAGTAAGTAACATGTTTATACATTTTTATTTACATTAATGCAAATGCATTTCAAACCAAAAAAATATCCAAACGCAGCCGAATATTTAGGACAATAATAGTGATGGTAATTAGAAATAAACTCAAGCTGTTGGGTAGAAAACAGTTCACTTGACTGAGGATATAAAATGTAACGCAGCGAAAATGTTAGTATTCATGTAACGTCTGATACAAAATAAACTCGGTTTAAATTTTGGTGGATAAACCGCCTGAAATCTTTTATAATTTATTGCAAACCAAGTGTGATATTTTATCGATTTACATTATTTTTTGCATTTCAGTATAATCGAAAACGATTTGCAAAAGGAAGAATGTACATAAAGAAAAAAATAAAATAAAGGATCATTCCGGATCATTTGTCGTAATACGTTATATATATATATATATATATATATATATATATATATATATATATATATATATATAGATATATATATATGATGACCTAACCCCTGGATATAACTCGGCCTACATTAATCTGTGACGTCAATTATTTTCAACAACAACAAAAAAACATATATATATATATATATATATATATATATATATATATATATATATATATGCTCTTCTAGAACAATAGAACTTGTGTGTATTCGCGATTTTTCCGTCCGTGTGTTGTGTGTTTTTTCCCCCCTGGACGCCGCGCTCCTCTTCGGGGCGAGGCCGCACTCTAGAGCGGAACCTTGTTCGCTCAGTGTCCGGATTGCGCGCGCTTCCCCCCGGACAGCGTTTCCGCGGGCGCTCGCTCTTCTCGGGGCTGCGAAATTACACCTCTGCACGTCGTCACGTCTGATTCCCAGCGCGTCTTTTGTCCGAGTGCAGCCTAAAGTCTTAAATAAAATAATGCTCAAATGTAATATTGCTTTATTCTTTAATTTTTGCGTACATGTTTTTAACTCGTGCCTTTCTCAAGAGCCATTGTTAAACGGTCCTTCGTTGTCTTGTCGGAATTAAGAAGCATGTCGCTCGGGTATTGTGTGTATAAAATGTTGTGGAGTCGCGGGATTGTGTGCTGTTTGTTGGGGGTTGATAGAAAGCGAGGGCTGGTGTGTTTGTTGGAGGGATTTGTGCTCGGTGTTGAGCGGTGGTGATGTTAATGGCTGACACACTGCAGCGAGACAAAGGCAGCTCCTTTTTCAGTTCACCCAGGCTGGGAACAGACAGTGTTCTTCTAAAATGATTATATACAGCACGCCCAGTAAACCATCTGCATTCCTACTCTTGTATTCTACAACAATGTTTAAAATGCTTTATATAGGATTTGACAATGAAATAATGTCTTCATGTTGAATCCTCTGGTGTGGACTGGACATCTGCTATTATTTGGTTTCATTCTGGATGATTAAAAAAAAAACAACTGCACGATCTGACACTGTTTTATCAGTATATTGATGTACGTAGGTATTCAGAAATAAGGACTGAAAAGATCTCGATCTCGCTTTCTCTCTCCCACACACACACACACACACGGACGCATACATTTTCTTTCCTACTTCACAGGCCTTGTAGATTGTCGCGTGGCGATTGAGGCCGTTTTGCATTCATTGATCAGGCACATTTCTCAGTAAAACCCTTGCACTGAGCCGAGGTTTTCATTCGAGCACAAATATTCATCTTTTTTTTTTACGTGTGAGTAAAAATGGCCTTGATGAGAAGATGAACGTGATCTGTGATTTATGAAATGCCACTCTTTTTTTTTGTCATTTCAACATCTAGTTTGCATTCTCCAAACCCCACCATGTACCAAAATCCCGTCATGCACCACGTCAAGGTTCGAGGTCTGGCTGCAACTCCCACCCCATGCAAATACCACGAAAGTGTGTGTACGTGCTTTGAGTGGACTACTGAATTAATTGTATCGCTATGAAAAGTTGTATCGCATCATTTTTATTTTAATGCGTGTGCGTTTTAAATAACAATGGACATTCAAATCCGTCTTTGACAGTATAGCTCAGAATGCGTTGGGCCGCCTTTGCATACTGTGTGCCGGGTGTTTGTCTGTAGTTTGTATGTTTGTGAAATGATCATTGCTCCATCATGTG